>JAYJMI010108097.1:0-10894 GCA_036873855.1 Sarsia tubulosa
TCTTTTTTGCATTTACAACAGCTATCTGATGTCCCATTGGTCTCATGTTTGTATCCATATATCTTCTTGTGATACTATAAAACATTTGAGATGGCTGTTGACAAACAAAGTAACTATAACAACAAGTCTCAAACATTTTGTTCATTTTCGTTAGTCCTAGTCTTTCCACATTCTTTAAAGATTTTAAAAACAACAATGATATAATTTGATATAAAATAATCAATTAATTCACACAAACTATAATAAATAACTTACTGCTGGACACACTAAATTTTCTGGGCATGTTTGTTCACAAGTTGCTTTTCCGTTGACGCATTTACACATTTCGTATTCATTCATATCCCAGTGAGATGATTCATTCTAAATGTAATGTAATTGTAATGTAATTGCTACTTCGAGATCGTGTTACTAAATTTTCTGCACTCTCAAAAATCTTTTTTTTCTTGAGGTGTTAAATTTAAGAGTTATAAAAACAAAACTTGCAACTTTGAATTGGCATAAATAAATACATTGTGCGTACAAAAAGCGTGCTTGGAGAAATGTTCAAACTCCCAATGACCTATATTTCTAAATAAAAACAAAACTAAACTTGAAACTTCAAAAATGTTGATTTGAGCACATTATTTAATAAGAAATAGAAATACAAGAAGCGAATTCATTTTTAAAGGAAAGGCAAAACGATGATATTATTGTCAAACTAATATCAATAATAAACATAAGTTTACAATTAAAACATCCTACACTTACCATGACTTTTCCTCCGTGGACGCACGGGCATTGTTCTTTCTCAACACATTCACCATCAATTAAGTATAGGCCATCAGGACAGCAACAACCTTCGATCATTTCTTTACCACATCCTTGTCGATGACCACAAGTGAATTCAGATGAACAATATCCAAATGTACGGTTCTTCTTTAAACATTCCTCTGAAATAAAAATTGGTTTACTTTAGGAAAACGTTATTTTGCTTCTCATGTTGTACATGTTTTACAGATTGGATATATTTTTTAAAGTTAACGCTTTCACCAGAAATAATTTCAAGGAAAAAAAAACTTTTATACAATCAAAATTATAGTATAATTGAGTTACAATAGATTAGTTTCCCGGGTTACAATAGTTTAGTTTCCATGGTTACAATAGTTTAGATTCCATGGTTACAATAGTTTAGTATCCATGGTTACAATAGTTTGCTTTCCAAACTTAACGATTACTTCTTAATTTGTAACTACACACAGTACTTTGCAAGAGTATTTCGTCATAAAACAACAATGCATCAGAAGCTCTAATGCATCAGAAAACAGTTTCTTACCAACTTGTGGACGATCAGTAATGACAGCTAGAAATAAAATAAGCATCTAATGAATACTGGCAGTTCAAATAAAATGATCATCTAGTGAATACTGACAGTTCAAATAAAATGATCATTTAATGAATACTGACAGTTCAAATAAAATGATCATCTAGTGAATACTGACAGTTCAAATAAAATGATCATCTAATGAATACTGACAGTTCAAATAAAATGATCATCTAATGAATACTGACAGTTCAAATAAAATGATCATCTAATGAATACTGACAGTTCAAATAAAATAAGCATCTAATGAATACTGATAGTTTGTTGACAATTGATATATTATAGATATGTTACCATTGTTATACAATGATTATGACATGGCTATTAAAGCCACAACAGTCATCGTTATTTAGCGATATAACAAGTTAAATTTCAGAGGAAGATGGCTATAATAATAATAATGAATTATACAGTACATACTGGTTGGTACGACTGTGGTTGTTTCAGCTGCTGTAAAAACAAAAGATAGATATATTATTGAATTGAAAGATATATAAATTTTACAATAAAGTTGCACATATTGTTTTAAATTTAGCGAAGTTGTCTCGAACCAAGATTTTTAAAGTTGAATGCGTTTTGTCTCGAACCAAGATATTTAAAGTTGATTTGCGTTTGGGAAGAAATACTTCTACCGTCGTCATTTTAAATAGATGATGATTCTATTTTTGCTATGCTTTAAATAAGTTGATGCAATAAAAAGGTGAGAAAAAACAAATAGATATATCATAAAATACCAGGAATGGAGTTAAATAAAACAATAGGTAGGTTAAAGTAGTTTCAAGATTTAAATACAACAATAAAAGTAGTGCTTAATTCTCTTCTGAAACAATAACTAATTGTTATTTATTCAAGCATTTCAAATAAAATTAATTCGACTTACTTGTGGTTGGGACTTCACCTAAGAAATAAAAACAAGAAAATATAAAAATATGAAATATGAAACAAATATTTAATAATATTTAGACACGAGACAGAAATATCAATTGGAGATGTGTATTATAGTTTTTTTATATTTGATAACATATATATCTTTTATAATCCTTTTGTATAACCGTTATATTTTGAGTACGTCTTCTGCACGTCAATGAAAGCAGCATTAATAATAATACAGTACACTCTCGATATAACAAACCTGCAGGGGAAATGAAAAATAGTTCGTTATATCGAGAGTTCGTTATATCGAAAAAATGTGAAAATGGTTTTTTTTGTCTCAAATATTAAATTATTGTTATTAGTATTTAAAACAACTTTGACAACTTTGCTCAAGCATCAATTGATATTGTCGAACTATTGTTTATATTTATTATATATATATTTGAAATACTAATTTTTAAGTATTTTCAGAAATTTCCTCCTAAGATTTAAAGTGTTGATCGATCAGTCCAAAGATCAAGCGCGTGCTCACTAATACTCACATTGACATGTGTAGAACTCTACTCTAAGAGCAACTTTAGGTTGACCAACTCTTGGATCATTAATAGGTACCAAGCGTACTGAACGTGCTCTGAACTTCAATGTGGTAGTTTTGATCGTATTACCATCCTTATTACCAGGGAACACTTCTTGCCCATTGGTCTACGAAACAAAAAAGGGTAAAGCTTATAAAGTAAGGACTATCCAATATTAAAATAGATGAGACAAAATTTCATTCCAAAAAAAATATTGCAAGTTACTTTACAGTTGTTATAACACATGTACAAAATAAGTATATTTCTTATCAAACAACATGTGTTTCATATACCTTCCTTCGATAAAAAACAGACTGGATTATCTACGATAGCATTAGGATGTAGTAAAAATTTAATAGAGTAAATAAACTCCATACCCTGTTAATCTTGTGGTATTTCTTTCCATCCATCGAAGCATAGACGTTAAAGTTTTGTGTATACATATTTTTGGTAGGATGGCCTTGCATTTTGATTTGTTCAATAAGCTCAATCTTTTTAAATATAATTTCTAAATATCTTCCAGAGCCCTTTGGTTCCCATGCTCCAGCTCCTTTATCAGAAGGTTCATTATTTAAACGAGCTTGGTTAGGACCAGTGTATAATTTTCCAGTTGTATTAACAAGAACAGAGCTACTATGCATTTGGTCGTCTCTGATAATTGAAGAATCAGAAACACCAACGGGTTTTGGCTCTCCACATTCACAGAGTGCTGTTTCAGGGGTTGCTGTCTCTTGAGTCGTTGTTGTTGGTTTCTCGGTGGTAGTTGTCGTTGGCTCTTGAGTTGTTGTTGTTGGTTCCTCGGTTGTTGTTGTCGTTGGCTCTTGAGTTGTTGTTGTTGGTTCCTCGGTGGTTGTCGTCGTTGGCTCTTGAGTTGTTGTTGTTGGTTTTTCGGTGGTTGTTGTTGTTGGCATTTCTGTTGTTGTTGTTGGTTCCTCGGTGGTTGTCGTCGTTGGCTCTTGAGTTGTTGTTGTTGGTTCCTCGGTGGTTGTCGTCGTTGGCTCTTGAGTTGTTGTTGTTGGTTTTTCGGTGGTTGTTGTTGTTGGCATTTCTGTTGTTGTTGTTGGTTCCTCGGTGGTTGTCGTCGTTGGCTCTTGAGTTGTTGTTGTTGGTTCCTCGGTGGTTGTCGTCGTTGGTTCTTGAGTTGTTGTTGTTGGTTTTTCAGTGGTTGATGTTGTTGGCATTTCTGTTGTTGTTGTTGGTTCCTTGGTGGTTGTTGTCGTTGTTGTTGTTGTCGGTTCCTCGGTGGTTGTCGTCGTTGGCTCTTGAGTTGTTGTTGTTGGTTTTTCGGTGGTTGTTGTTGTTGGCATTTCTGTTGTTGTTGTTTGTTTTGTTGTAGTAGTGACGACTTCAGGTGTTGGTGTAATACAGCAATCTTGTGGAACATAAAACTCTGTTCTTAATGCAGCAAGTGGTTCATTCTGTGAAACATCGTTTGTAGGGGCTATTCTGACAAACTTTGCTCTAACATTCATTTTGATCGAAACAGTGCTTTTTGGATCAGTGTTACCTTTCAGTATATAGCTATCAATACTTTCTTCATCAGTGATAGTCTAGTTAAAACAAATAAAATATATATAATGTTTATATGTAAGGGGATTTGAACCCACATATCATGTTGATAGGAAATCTACACATCAAATTAAGCATCAAATTTAAAACACAAGATCAAGAATTAGTAAAAAATAGCTGGAAAAAAATTATTGAATGACTAACCTCATTTAAGAATTCTATCCAGTCTTCTCCATCCAAAGAATATTCCAAGATGAAATTTTTGGTATATTTATTACCAACAGGCGATCCTTGCATTCTCATCTCCCGAATGTTTTCTACCCCGTTAAACTCAATGACAAGATCACCTTCAAAATCGTTGTCTGCACGCTGCCATGATCCAACACCAGTTTCTGATGGTACATTGTTTAAACGAGCTTCTGAAGCACCCGTATAATTTGGACCTTTATTTTTGTTAAATAGTTTGCCGCTGAACGTCATTTGATTATCAGGTATCTTACCATTTGATACACCGACAGGTCGGAATTTAGTACAATCGCAAATTTCTTCAGTCGTTGGAGTTGGCTTTTGTGTTGTTGTTTCTGTAGTTGTAGTTGTTGGTTTTTCAGTTGTAGTTGTTGGTTGTTGTGTTGTTGTCGTTCTTTTCTCGGTAGTTGTTTCGAGAGTTGTAGTTGTTTCTGGAGCAGGTGTAGTTACTTCACAACATTCAGGTTTAGTATAAAATTCAACTCGGAGCGCAACTTCAACTTCATCGTTTGCTGGAGTAATTTCAACATACTTAGCTCGAAAGCTAATTTCTAGTTTAACAGTATTCTTGTTATTATCATTCCCTTTAAACAATTCTGTGTTATATTCTACGACAGGCTTCTGAAATAAAAAAGAAAGTTACGAGTTGATCAAGCATTCATTTAGTTTTTTTAGTTTTTTACAAAGTTATTTAAAACTACTTTCACAACGTATGGCTAGGAACTTAATACACAATATATGCAACTTATATTCAAGTTTCATGCTACTGTATTAACAAACATCATGCATATTATTCTATGATTTAAATTAGAAAATAAACATACAAATTATGAAATAAACTAAAAAATTTTACCACCAAACTCTTTTTTATGTCATCTAGAGAAAGAATAAGCAGTTGTAACAAAGTAGTTTATACGAACCTCGTTTTCAAGAACGACCCATGGTTCACTCATTTCTTCTTTGTATCGAATAAAAAAACTTTCAACAAATCTGTTCTCAGTGGGATCACCTTGCATTCTCATTTCTATAACATCCTCAATCTGATTAAATTGGATGATAATTGAGCTCTCGACATCTTGTGGTTGCCATGAACCTACACCAGTCTCCGATGGAGTATTATCCAAACGAGCTTCAGATGCTCCCGTATACTTATCACCTTGTGTTGGGTTTCGTAATTTATCTTTGCTTGTCATTTGACCATCTAATATTTTATGATTAGATATACCAACGGGACGTCGGTCCTTGAGACAATCGCAAACTAAAACCAAAAAATATTTTTTTTATTAAAATATATTGTATTATTACTTCCTCGTATCGATCTATGCTTACAACATGGAAAAGATTGTTAATACGATTTTGTAAAGTGTACATCATTCCAAAATGTATAATTTTATTTCCTAATTTATTTGGACTTTTGCTTAAAGATAATTAATCCCTACTAAAAGAATAAAAGATGACTATTTCAGCAGTAAGTTGTGAAAGTTTAGCGTAAGTTTTATTTATATTTCAAAATCTCTAAACAAAAGGAAACAAGCAGCAACTAAGCTTTTTTATAAAGTTTGGAAATCTTTTGCTTTTGAGCTACCGCTTTTGATCTCTCATGACGAAATATTTACCAGCTTGAAAGGTCTCACACTTCTCTTTGCAATGCAGTCATTTCAATTAAAGTTTTACAAAATGATTTCAACTGACTAAGTACCTTCAAACTCAATTAGCTCTGTAAGATTGAAAAAAAAAATGATCTCATAATAATATATCACTCACACCCTAAGTTGATTTGGTCTCTAAGATTCCCTGAAGTACGGGAATTACCTCAAGTATGGGAATTCTATGTTTTTGAAGTGAAATATTATATATACCTTTTTGTCCAGCATCGGTAGGGGTTGTTGGAGGTTCCGTATATACTAAAAAATAACAACATTACTCTATTATCTAACATTAACTTTAAAAATAAATACCTTTAATAATACCGACAATAATAACTCTAATGAGAACAACAATAAAAGTAGCCTACGATATAGACCCTTTACGAAAAACTAGTTTTTAATATTTATTTTAATACTCAAATTCGTAGAATTTACGGCCTTTTTTATTATCATAACAAAAATTCTTGGTAAACGATACTTTTTCCCAGTCCTTTTCTCAGACAGCTTTTGCTGCGAATGTGCATACACCCAAGTTTTAGCGTGATCTATATTCGTAGGCTATAGCAAAAAAAAATTCCAACTCGACTTGATAAAATACCAATTTTTTATTAAGAGAACTTATAGTTTAGCCATTTGTGTTACAGTCAAAGTCAGAGTTTTAATTGACATCACTCTTACTATGATAAATATATTATAATTTACCTATAGAACATGCTTTACAACATTGACCAACGACATCTATTTGATCTCCGATCTAAGATATAAGCAACCAAAGATAATAGTCAATATTATCATAATAGTATATATTATCACTATATTTTAAAAAAGAAAACGAAACCATCAATTTCGAAAATGGAAAGATAGGTTTATGAACTTATAAAATATTTCAGGTAAGTTAGTAATACTTATTATACTTTGATTATCGAATAAAGATCTTACTGTGCAATTTAGTACAGGGCATGCTTTTTTCCCACATTTCACGGCATTATCAACACATTGACATTCTTTACACGCATCCGTTGTATCGTTCCATTTTTGATTTGGCTAGAGATAAAAAGATATATTTTATTGATTGATATGCGAAAATCGGATTGGATCAAATCAAATGATAATTAAATCTGATTAGGTAATATTAAATTCTTAAGAAAATCTTTCCCAAAAATAGCCAGAGTAAAAATAGAGTATTTTTATTTTTATCAAATGAAAATTAGAGACAAATTTTTAAGGTTTTAAAAACTTGTCAATCGAAGTAAGTTCCGCTTACATTGTATACAGTGCCATTAACTTTACATTTACAATCTTGATTTACGACGCAGTTTTCTCCATCCCATAAAGTTCCATTAGGACACACGCAACCGGCTTCACACATTTTATTTGATGCACTGTTACATGGACCCATGTTATGACACTGAGCAGGGCATGATGGGGCACATCTAGTCACGTTCTTCCCAGGTGGACATTTTGCTACAAGATAATTATAAATAATATTAATTTTAGTTTTCAAACATCTAAGCATTTTCTAGTTTGTTCTAAAAATCCATTAGTTTGTAAAGAACTATTGGTTGAATAAATATTTCTTTATCGCATATGAAGTTAAAAATTGGGTACCCAACATGCAATAGTAATTGGAGAAAAAGGTTACTAAAAGATGTAAATAATATAAGCATTGGCTAAACATCGAAACAGAAAAAAAATAAGAAAAAAGTGCTTACGACAGCATTCTTCATCTCTACCGTTAGGGCAGTCTACATTACCATCACAAAACCATTTCTTTGGTATACATTTAGTTGCACTACATGGTAAGTGACCAGGGTTTGAACAAATGTTTTCTGGTTTTTCTGAAAAAATAAACCAGATGAGTATGGTTAACGTTGTGTCATTATTATAAAGATTCCCAGATTTCTTCTGGAAAGTTTCAAACTAATCAAAGTTAAAAACACAACATAATTGCTAATATGTTTTATCAGTATATATGTCTTAGTATGTAGCATTTTGTCAATAAATCTGCCATTCTGTCTAAAGATATAGTCTTCCGCCTAATATTATAAACTTCTGCCTAAAGATATATTCTTTTTTCTACAGATCTAGCCTTGTAAATGACGAGTATGATGAAAGATAGCAACTACAGTAAATAAAAAAGCTACTTACTGCATTGTTTGCAACATTTACCAGGAACTTTTACAAGTATTGCCCGAACGCTGTCATGTACGTCCTACGCAAACACAATAAATAAAATTATATTTAAGATTAAAAACCGTATAAAAATAATATACATTGTTCTTTGATTCGCTGTCTTTGAAATCAACTGTTGAAGTTAAAATTAATTTAAAACAAAAGATCTTCAGCTTTGAGGCTAAGACGAGAGTTTGACGCTAGTAATGATGGAAGTTTGACGCTAGTTAACGATGGAAGTTCGACGCTAGTAACGATGGAAGTTCGACGCTAGTAACGATTGAAGTTTGACGCTAGTAACGATGGAAGTTTAATACTAGTGACGACAACTTGACGCTAGAGACCACAGTGTGACGCTAGTAACGATGACAGCTTGACGTTAGTAAGGACAGCTTGACGTTAGTAACGGTATAACAAATTACTCACACATGTATCGTCACAATCCACATCATCACATTGTGTAACAATAAGTTCAATCTCAGGTTTCTTCGTGACGTCATCTAACACGCACGTTTTTTTAGTACAATCGTCAACTTGGACTGTCGTGTTCACCTAAATCATCGGATAGCAGATTTAAAGAAAACTATTGTGTATTTGTTATTTGTTACACTTTAAAGAGAGAGACATCCTTAGGTGCTTTAGCCAAATAATTAATTCCTACTTAAACTTTGTAAAATGAACGATGACCACTTCAGTAGTGTCGTGTGAAAATTTGAGCAAATATCTATGTTGAATATTGAGTTTCATACGCAGTACGTGTGTTCCACGATGTACTTGGATATGTTTGACAAAAAAAACAATATTTGATAAAGAATATATAATAGAATAGATTTTTTGGATGGCAAAGTTTTCTTAATTATTTGTTTCATTGCATGCTTATATTTAATTACTAAAAAAATATTCTTATGACATTTGAATGAACTAATGAACCGACTTATAAACAGTAGATTAGATAGTCAAACGAAATACAACAAATTACTACAATTCTTACTGGCAAGGTTATGTTGTGTGTACCATTCGAATAAACACAAAATTCTAGATAAACAAAAGCGTTAAATTGATAAAGAAACAAAATAAGTTGGAAAAAACACACATATTATATGAAGTCGATAAGAAAACAATGATCATAGATGCAACATGAAAGTATAATATTGTTATAGCATGTACACAAAAATTATTATAACCATATCAATGTAGCTAGTGATCGAATAACAGCATAGAGAGTAAAAATTTTCATTTAAAAGTTCTATACGAGCTCAAGGTAATGAAACCACTAACCTGGTTTAGGGGTAGTTGGCAAAACAGCTGAAAATAAAAAAAAAGAAACAAGTTAAAAATTATTAAATCTAGAGGTATTGAATACAAACGAATGGCAGCAAAATTTTAAGCAACTAGGTGTATTTTAATGTGCATAAAGAAACAACAAAAAATACCTACTTGTCGTAGATTCTGTTGTTGTTGTTGTTGGTTCTTGAGTTGTTGTTGTTTGTTCCTCGGTGGTTGTTGTCGTTGGCTCTTGAGTTGTTGATATTGGTTTCTCGGTGGTTGTTGTCGTTGGCTCTTGAGTTGTTGTTGTTGGTTTCTCGGTGGTTGTTGTCGTTGGCTCTTGAGTTGTTGTTGTTGGTTCCTCGGTGGTTGTTGTCGTTGGCTCTTGAGTTGTTGTTGTTGGCTCCTCGGTGGTTGTTGTCATTGGCTCTTGAGTTGTTGTTGTTGGTTTCTCGGTGGTTGTTGTTGTGGTAGTTGTTGTAGCTTCGGTAGTCGTTGAAATAGTTGTTGTTGTTGGCGGTGAAGTTGTTGGTATTTCTAGAAACAAAATATGTAAACTATTACTTGCTAAACAAAACACCGAAACCGAACAACAACAAACTTTTTATGAAAACTTTTACTCAAAATATAAACTAGTATATTCTTTAAGGTTTGATATCATGTAGGAGTTGATTAAGGTATAAAATTGATAATAAAAACTTCTCTTTATAGAGTTAAACTCTTCTACATATATTTATTTTTCGCAATATTTCGAAGGTATTAGACCCTTCGTCTTCCCCTTTATAAACTAGTATATAAGAAAAACATTTTATACGGTCAAATAGAAGTAATTCTGTTTAACCCTAACCTTTAAACTGAAATTACTTACCACATTTCTTGCCGCTGCATGTCATCTTTTTATCTTCACAAAGACTAAAAAATCAATAGTATCATGTTTAAGGAACCTTCTTGATGTATCTAATTAAAACTTACAGATTTGTATTAAATATAACGAATATAGTTTAAAATTGAGGGATAGGAACATGAGGTGTAAAGCAAGAAATAAAGCTTAAAGCTTTCCGTTGTTGCTCTTCAGAATGTAATATAATTAAAACTGTAGACGGTGAAGAAAAAACGAAGTTTACATATAATAATATTACAAGTAATAGTTTACATATTTTATTTACATATTTTTTTCTTCACCGTCTATATCGCTCTATATTATAAAAATATATCGAGCACTCTACGTGAACAAAGAAGATTGAACA
>JAYJMI010108430.1:0-10884 GCA_036873855.1 Sarsia tubulosa
TTTCTTTGAAATAACTAAGAACGTTTCTCCAATTGCCAAAATTAAGAATTAATGAATTTTGTTTCTGTAGGAGTTCTAATTAAAGGAGTGGGTAGAGGGTGGAAAGTAAAAAATATAGTTTTCTGTTTACTTGTTTTACGTTTCGAAATTGTGTACGCATTTTTTTACGATTTTACATAAGAATACTGATGTTTTGTATAAAAAAATTAATAAGTAAGTTTTAAGGTTTACTTTTAAAGGGATTTTTTCACCTATTACAACGTTAAAGACTTGATAAATATATTAAGAATGAAGTTATAAGAAAAGTATTTTTTTTCAAAACTGTACATTTGACATAAATAAGCTGATTTCTTTTTCACTGTCAATGTATCTATCTTATAACTCAAGTAAGAGTTAAAATGTGAAAAATAGGTAAAATACAAATTAATTTGACAATACAAAATTACTATTATTTCATTTTTACAATGTTCACTCCTACGTATTGACGTAAGGAAAACTATTGCGTCCCCAGAGTGTATTCTTTCACGAACGGACATCAAAACGTAAAGAAGTAAGAGGCTTTGGGATCGAGGTTGGTAAGGAAAGCTATTCCTGCTAGTGTTTGCTTTCCTTACATTTCACTTGAGTATGTCTAGTTTGCCATGCCACTTTTAATACTTTATTATATTTGAGTTATTTCCAATGAGGATAAGTAATAATTAACTACGGTTTGTACAATGTAAAAAATAGGTGAAATACAAACTAAATACCTAGATTTAACAATACAAAATTACTAATATACTATTTTTACACAGTCTGTAAGTTTCTGTAGTTTTAGAAACGGTTACTATCCAAAGACACAAATGCGTTAAACAATGCATGACATTGACTAAAAACAAAAAGTTGATGATGACAAAATTTATTAATTCGGACATAAAGTTTAATAATGAAAACTATCATCAGAACCATTAAAAGGTAATATTGGTTTATCCGTTAGTTAGCTATAGTTAGTCGTCAAAAATGAAAATACTTAAAAATGTAATAAAGCCATTACCATTTTACAAGGATGTGTAGCTAAGGTATTAAAGTGGGTTTATCTGATTCTATTTATCAGTGTCTCCTTTTTTGCAAAAGGTCTTCCCTATTAGTAATATAAAATCTCATTTATTATGTCATTTCTATAAGTAAGAATTACAGTAGCCTCAGATGAAGATGATGAAGATGATGACGAAGATGGACGTCAAAGAAAGATGGAATAAACAATCAAAGAAAACCGCTCAAACTCAATTTTAACGATAATGATGATAGAAGTAAGAGAATCATTAAATTTTACATGAAAAATGAAGTAAAAATGGATTTAAAAAAAAAAAAACATAACATAATATTAGTCAATTACCCAATCTCCGTTTGTATTCCGTTTATTTATTTTTTTATATTATAATTTCAAATATTTTGAATTTGAAAGATTATAACACGTTTCTGTTTTGTAAGTTTGTAATTTATTTTTTCCTGTAAACATATCTTATAAACATTGTTTCCAAAATTGCTTATCACTTAATATTACTGTAATCACTCGCTTGTTACTCGCTTAGCGATGTTTCCAACAGTTTGCTTTGGTTAATTGGCAAGATGGGCATAAGATGTAGGACCTTAAGATGGGGATCGTGAAATCAAATTAAAAGGATTCATCCACGTTAAAAATCTCCACTTGAAAAATTTAAGTTTACCACAACTAAAGGAAACTTTTAAAATTTATGTCTTCATGTTAAGCCTAAAGATTTTATTTTTCGTTAGTATCACATATTTTCTTCAACCTCCATGTATCGTGGGTATATTCTATATGAAGAGATAGACAGAAACATGGTAGAAGCATGGTTCAAGCCCACAGACCCATGACACACTAACCGATTTTGTTATCAGGCATATACTGACTTTCATGACTTATTTCCTTACAGTTTAGAACAGAGCGAGTTACAATTGACAGTTCAAATCTAACTCATATATTTATAACTTGATCTATAAAGTATAGATCTACAAAGATCTGGAGTAAGATAGCATCTCTAATTGGAGAATTGTAATTACGAGCTAGAACAGAGCGAGTCACAGTAGACAGTTCAAATCTAACTTCTATATCTATTAGTTGATCTAAAAAGTACAATGTCAAAGATCTAGAATAAGATAACATTTTCTGAGAATCGTAATTGCTCAGGAAATATTATTATTAAATAATCACTTAAAAGTAAGATATCTCTTATTTTAACTCGTAACCGAAACTGGTGCATCTGGATTTTTTTTCTTTTCTTGTTTAGAGATGACCTTTAGTTTGCGAGCTTGAATATACAGTTTATGGACAAATTTTAAAAACAAAGTTAATAATAAAAAGAAAAGTAATTTTAAAAGTTATTTATCAATATGCAAAGAAAAACTACTTGATAACAATATCCCACCATGGAGCTTATTAAGAAGTTCATAATTATTACAGGAATATAAGTTTGTCGTAACTAATTAACATTAAAATTCCAAAGCAATTTCATGCAATGCAAAATACAATTGTACATTGAATCATTGCTTAATTCTATAAATACTTTTCAATGTAAACTTCATTATTCACGGATTCTATATGTAACTTGGTGTATTACATTCACCCAGAGTTTAAACTTATAGTCTGAAGGTTTAATTATGTTGTTGTTTTATTTAAGTTGATAAAATAGCTCTATCAGTTAAAATCATTGTTAGATATTATATATAGACATATATATAAAAAAAAATTAACAAAAAATCCTTCCAATTTAGTCTCAGTTTAAACAACACAAAATTTCTACTTAACCTTATCATAGCACAAATTAAAATATAGATTGTAGACACATAAGTTTGACAGACTAGTCGATATTGTTTCTTACGTTTAATAACAGAGGAAATATGGACAGATAAATATGTAATAAAATAAAACTTCAAGTACCGTCAGCAAAAAAAAAAAAAATGACATTCATTCATTCAAAAAAAAAATTTAAAGGAAGCTTGTCAATAAACACTTAAATTCTATACATTTCTACATTAATCAAATCTCCAAGTATCTCATGCCTACTTTATAGCATGCATTTTCAAATTATCTATAATAAATATTCGAAAAATTATAAAAATAATTACACAAGATATTTTCCCCTCTTTTCGAGTGTATTATATCCAATGTTTTTGAAACATAAACGCACGATTTTCCATAACGATTTTGCATTATATTTTAGTTTTTTAAAAACATTAAAATGTAATTGTATTTTTTAGGTTTATATATGTTTACTTAAACGTAATTTTAGTATCGTATGTTATGGGTTCCAACCGAAATATATAATTATAAATAATAATGTACTTGATGTGGAAGTTATCAAACATATTATTATATAGATAAAATTTATTATCAATCTACTATTATAATAATGCATTTTATCATTCTTTTATGTCTCTAGATTTTATCTGATTTATATTTTGATTGGTTTTTCGATTGATCGTTCTCACCTACTGCTATTGCTACCATTTAAACGGTTATTCATTTTTGTTAGTTTTATTAATTTTATTAATGTCTCGCCGTTGTTCCAAGTGCCATATTCTTGTGCTTTGATGAACTTATAAGCGGAGCTTAATACAACAAAAAATTGATGAATAACTTTCTATGTATATAAATAAAATGTTAAATTTACGAGTTACATCAATAAATTTTTTTTTTTGAATTTTGATATTAAATATAAGGGAAATTACAAAAAAAATGACGGTGGATACAACAATCATTGTTTGAAGTGTTGGATATTGTAGTAATATATATTATTTTCGAGTGTATCACTTATATCAATGTTTTTTGTAGGGATGGCTATTTATATTATCTAAATTCTTTAATCATATGTGTAAATTGTCAAATCTAAATTTGATGAATAATTTAATGACAAAGGAAATTGTGAAATTTTAAACATGATTCAATATTTTAGATTGACAATCAACTTGCACGTTGTGAAGGAAAATAATTAAGTTTTTTTGTTAAAACTGCGTAACTGTTTCTACAAAAATTTACTGCGAAAATGGTTAAACTAATTCCTACTAATGTAAGCTGCCGTAGATAAGAACTAAGTTGTCTGGCGTTAGGTAGACTCCAGATAATCAAAATTAATTTCATGGGTTTCCATGGGTGTTTATTTGTCATATGTTTATTGAAATTGATAAGGCAAACATTGCTGGTTATGCTGATGATAACATGCCATAAAAGGAATGCCATGAAAGCAAATCCAGACAAATGCCCCCTTACTACTTAGTTCAAAAGATAACCTCACTGCTAATTTCCTTGGATCAGTAATATCAAATAGTGAATCTGTTAAAATCCTAGGAGTTACAAATTCATGTGCTCGAAGGCAAACCAAAAACTTTCAGCTCTTTCAAGAGTTTCTAACTTCATTAGTTTAGAAAAAAGAAAACTACTTATGTCTTCTTTTCTATCATCACAATTTCAATACTGCAGATTAGTATGGATGAATCACAGTAGAAAGTTAAATAATAAAATTAAAAGGATTCAAGAAAGAGCCTTACGAATTGTACATGACGATAAGATTTCAAAAATTGAAGAATTGATTTCAATAGATGAAAGTGTCAATACTCGAGATGTTTAAAATTAAAAATAGCTCCTGAATTGATTGTAGAATATTTTTAGGTAAACAACGATCCATCTTTCAGTCTAAGAACAAATTCTGAATTTGCACCTCGAAGGATAAGATCTGAACATTTTAGCGCATCTTGGCTATCTTATATTGGACCTAAACTATTGTCTAAACTTCCTCAAGATATTACCAGTTTATTGTCCTTTAAAAATAAGATTAAAACATGTTAAAACCAAAAACTACAATTTGGACTGATGTATAGTATTTTCAAATCCGATAAAATAAGATACCATACTTGAAAAACTGAATCCCCCCATGTATAAGACCATTCAAAAATGTAAAAAATAAATAAAATATATGGAAGAAACAACAAATATGATAAATTGTTTGCTTATCGGTATAAAATATAAAGTTTTTCTGAAAAGTAATTCCATTCCATGTATAACATATTATTATATAGATAAAATTTATTATCAATCTACTATTATAATAATGCATTTTATCATTCTTTTATGTCTCTAGATTTTATCTGATTTCTACTTTGATTGCTTTTTCGATTGATCGTTCTCACCCTTGCTAACATTTAAACAGTTCATTCATTTATGTCTGTTTTATTAATTTGCTATGCCTCGCCGCATTGTTCTAAGTTTCATAATCTTGTGCTTTGTTCTGCCTATAGTTCTCTGATTCCAGAACCTGTTCTTATTTCAGATGCAGAAGACTACTTTAGAACTTATAAGTGGAGCTTGATACAAAAAAAAATTCATGAATAACTTTCAAAGATTAGGCAGAAAATTAACAAAACATAGTGTATATATATAAAAAAGTTTAAAATATAGTAAAATTTAATTAAATATTAATTTGCCTATTGGTCTTAGATGAGTCGTTCTTTTCTTTTTTTTCTTGCTCATCTAATTTATTATCATCATGACTGTGTTAGATCACTAAAATTGAGCTTCTACTGATGACTGTACAGCAGAGTTATAATATATGGAGCCATATTGATAATTTTTATAGATTGTTTTTTTACATTTTAGGTATTTTAGCTTCTGGTTTTGTAACTCACGAGTTGCGAGTTACGATTAGCTTTTCTATTCTACAAATTATATATAATTTCGCCAGTTAAAAATTATTTCACGAGTTGTGAAAGTACGACTTACAAGTTACATAGAACTTACGATTTAGTACAATTTCACGTGTTTAAAATTAATTTGACGAGTTACATAAATAGTTTTGCTTTTTTATTCTAATAACTTTTCAAATTAGTTCAGTACAGCGAATTCCAAGCAAGTGTCTCACTAATATTTGTTTATTGTAACAATGTTCATAACAGTGTTTTTAGATATCGTGGTTCTCCTGCTGTCGGCTCTACCGTATAAGAATTACCGTTGATAAATAATAGTTCCTATTTCTAAGATCTTGCTATCTAATCTATTAAAAGCAAACTCATTTAACATTGCAAACACTTGAATATTTTATAGCGATGCTACTTGGAAATATTCATTATTAAAAAAACAACTTAATCAAACTCCAATGTAATTAATTAATTAAATGTTAGCTATTTTTAATGTTCATTACAGGAAAAGCTCAGTGGGCTCTAAATTATACGAGGAGTTCGAGCTGTATAACTTATTTTGTAACAATGCTTGTTTTCTAACTACATGAAAGTTTATGAATCGTAACTCTGGTGCTTAGTCACTATAAACGAAATGTGATAAAAAAGCAGTTAATGAATCAAAAGAAAAAAATGTATTACGTTACATTCCAACGAATATATCTATATATAGTTAACAAAATATGAACAATCTCTAAATTTAAAGTCCTTTTATTTCTTGACATCACGCTCTCCTGATTCTTGAAACCACTTTGTGATATATCATCAATATAGTGACAAATAGAATTGAAGTTATGTTACTCATTCATGCGGGCTATATTGGCTCTTATAAGATTCTCTTTTTAGAGTTTTCTTTTTTAAAGTGAATGTGCCGTCTACTAATAACTAATTAAACTGCTTAATTTGGTATGTTTACATTTTTTTAGACGCTATTGAAACTTTCAAACAATAGAAATCTGTACCACGTACCACGACGAATCATCATTTCGCGAAAATAATTTTTTTTAGGTAAAATAAGATTAGCTTAATGTCAGATCGGCGCTCTTGTTGCTAGGTAACTCAATTAAAATTCTGAGAAACTATCTAGAGTAATAAAAAATCCGTCTATACTGTGATATTCTGAAAGAAAACTATTAAAAAGTCACAAAATTTATTACTCTAGGCAATCACTCGAAATTTTAATAAAGTTACCTTGCAAAAAAAGGGCTGATCTGACATACTAAATCTGTGGATCTTCAAAAAAGGATAACAAGTATTTGTTACTACAGTTAATAATGAAAATTTGTAAAAGAAGTATAAAAGATACAAAAAAGCTCGATCTTCTATTAGTTTGAAGCTGAAAGTTTAGCTACAATTTTGTCTTAAAATAAATAGAGAATTTTTCTTGGTTGAATAAATTTTTTGTTTTACTACATGCAAGCTATAACGATTTAATCATTCATAATAAAAAATGAATAAAATTTCAAATACACTTAACTAATTCGCTTAAAAAAATTTTAACTCCTGAATTTTCACATCTAACTCGCGATTTTATTTTAACTCGTAGTTTTTAACAAGTAACTCGTAGTTTCTATGTGCAACTCGTGGATTTAAAATTTAACTCTTGAATTCGATTTATAACTCGCAGTTTCAACTGGTTAACTCGTAAATTAGATTTTAACTCGTGATTTAGTTTTTAACTCGTAACTCGTAACTCGTGGTTTACTATATCACCCATGCTTAATTGTAATACTCTAGCTTGTGTAGAAATAAAGGTCGAAACTATGCTATAGAATAGTTTGAAATTAACGTGGCTCATTTCAAAAAAATTAGAATTAGAACCTTTTATTAGGTAATTGGTTTTAATTATAATTTGTATGTTATGTGTGTATTATTGGTTGATAATAGTTTTTTGATGTTTACTTGTGTATTTTATCATTTCCCTTCTCTTTCAATATGTTCACACTTCAGAATATACTCAAAGTTTTTTTGAGGTAAATCAACCCGAATATAACACAAATGCATGAAAATAATTGTATTATATTTCCAATATTTTCCAATATTTCTAATTTCGGGTATCATAAGAACTTTTTTGATCATTTTAACAAAATCTTATCGCTGGAGAAACCTTGATAAACAAACCGCTTTAAATTAATCAGTCTAATCATGTGATTAAAGAGTAACAATTGCCAATATCAGTAATGAACTTAATAAATTAGCTTCCGGTAATACCGTTTGACATCCGTTAATTTCCGCATCATATTTCATTTAATGAGAAAGAGAGAATTTCAAAGCTCTGTATCTAATCACTTACTTTTGATTTGTCAAATTAACAAGATGAAACAAGAAAGACTAATGTTTAATAACTTTCTATGTGGTTTGAAAAATCAAATGCCGTAAATTGAAAGTGAAGCTAGATTCTTTTTTGCGTAATCGGCATAAAAAACGGCGATTTATTCGGCACTCCATATTCAAAATCGAAACAAAAAAGTGCGATAATTTTTTCAAGCGATATTCGGTCTGCAAGTAAATAGTTTGAAGATTAGTTTAAAAAATGCTGTTTTCTACTAAATACTATAAGCTTATTATTATATTTTGGCTTCATAACAAATAAAGTGTTGCTATATTAGCTATTTTATGTGTATGTTTGATATTCCAAACACCTGAAACTTCAATTCTCTTGTGTATTTTTCACAAGTTCAAAATGAAAATGAAAACAAATCTTCTTTAAAAGAACCTTATCTAAGTAAATTTGTTTTTCTTAACTTTATATTAAAGATCAATTATTTAAAAGTTGCATATGTTGCTTAAACCGTGTTATTATTCTTCCTCGCTAGAACTGTGATAACTCAGAATTTTGAAAAAACGTGCTACTTCGTTTCCGCTTAGAGGGAAATTTAGGGGAAATTTATGAAAAAGTCGGTTGCAACTTATGCAACCGAACAAAGCAATTAAAGGAACATTAAAGTAATTCACGGTTTGGCTTTTTTTAAATTGTATAGAACGTTATTTTAAAAATCGATACGTTTTTCAAAATATTGATATGCGCGAATTGCTTTATTACATTATAGCAGATGTAAAATATTAGTCAGCAAATTTTTGCCAATGCTATTTTTTTCCTATATCCTGTATTTAATAAATTTTATTGGCTTCACTAAGTCATAAGAATAGATAGTCCGGAAGCTATTATAATATAAGAGACCATAAAAAGTCATTAAAAAAAGTTATCACTTTAAACAAAGGTTTTCAAAAGAAGCTTAACGATCTCAAGGTGCATACAAGCTTGCGATGACATATATTTAAGAAATCTATAGTTTATAGACTTCGAATTTTCTTGTGACTATGGCTTGACTTTATGCAGCAAATTATATATTTCAGTTTCTAAAATTGTATCTTACTTTACAAAAATACTATATTTAAGAATTCATAATTTTTTGACATCTTCCTAGAAACTTTTATGTATTTTTTTTATACCGACGTATATTTTGTTAATGTTATTATCAGTATTTTGCCCGTAAAGTCCGTAGATCAACTCATTCAAATGGTGTAGCTTTTCCCATTTTCTTGTTAACATCTTTTTCGTAAAATAACTTAGCTGAATAACTGTATTTTCAGGTTCTTAAAGTTATTCTGTCGGTATATATATATCAGTGAGGGGCTCCCTAACTCATCAAAGTTTTCAAAATATGCATGATCAGCATTGTATGATTAAAAGATTTTATTGATGAAGAAAATAACAATAAGAAATAACACGTGATTAAAACAAATTGTTTAAATTAGCAAATCAAATCCGTGTATGCACGCTTGGTTCTTCATGTTGTTTACATATACATTCGGATGTTAAAATTTGAAACACGTGAACAAAAGTAGCAATGAAATAAAAAATGACGAGTCAAAGTTTCTGCCCTAGTATCGACTGAATAACTTTAATGAAAGTCTGTCAAAGTTATAAGCAAATAAAAAATAGTTTATTTAGAAAATTGAAATTCTTTATGAAATAATACATACCTTTCTAGAAAAAAAAAGCATTAATTTTTGTATTGTAAACTTCGTTATCTAAGATGTTTATTCCATCTCACAAAAAAAAGGTACAAATTTGTTTAGGCCTAAAATGCTAATGCCTAGTGAATTTTTTTAAAATAAAATATTTCCGTTTCAGTAGGGTTGTTTGAAAATTTGAGTCAATTTCCATGTCAAGTTTATGAGACATTTGAATTTCAAATACGCTAAACAAAAAAGTTTATACAAAGTTTGGATTTATTTTACTTTTAAACAACTGAATTGAATGAGGTGATTTTTAGCAGCTTTATCTACTAACTGCTTTTATAATATCTTTCTCGGATAAAATAGTTCTACAACAAAAATTTGGCAATATAAAGTCCTTTATTTTGTATAATATCATTTATTTAACGATACAAATACCACCTTCCTTTTTTTAAAAATAACATTTCAGGATTATCACATTTTCTGGGGTCTTATCTGAGGCAACACTACGCATAAATAATTATTCATGTATCCATGGTAATTAAATATTTATTCCTATACTTATGGGTTGACTTGATTTGATTTCCATATAGAGACTAAAATTTTATAGCTCAAAATATACTTTGAACGTATTACACCTACAAGCATCACATCTCAAAATAATAGCAGTAGTGTATTTTGTCAACAACAGCTTTTTGTAATCGTTGGCTTATTATCGAATTATTATGAAGACGGTGCTCAGTTATAAAGCACTTATTACCAGACTATGAACTTTGTCTAGCTCTAAAAATACCTTTTTTCATCAAGTTCCTTGCAAGCGGGTGACTTGCTTTTTGGTTATGAAAATCTACTAATTTCCTGAGTAGAATTTGAATAATTTTATATGTAAAGTCTTTGAATATTTTTTTCAAATTCGTTAAACGATAGAAAAGAAGCAATTGAGCTGTTGTGCAAATTTTGGAATAATTGTACATTTGATATGCTCACTCACAAGGGGTGAGCTGTATTTACATAACTACTTTTTCATCATACTAAATTTAAATATAGGTTTCACAAAATGATTTCATTTGAAGTTTTAGAGTGTGCTAAATCGCATGCCTTACGTGCCCTCGTGCCTTACGTGCCTTACGTGCCCTCGTGCCTTACGTGCCCTCGTGCCTTACGTGCCCTCGTGCCTTACGTGCCCTCGTGCCT
>JAYJMI010108541.1:0-10883 GCA_036873855.1 Sarsia tubulosa
AAAATTTGACGAGGAATCCGAATATGTAATTCATTTTTTATAAAAAACAATATTAAAAAAGTTTAAAATGGCGGATCTTTACGCTAAATAGGTGTATAGATAAGTAATAAATTGCTACAATAATAATAATCACTTACTTAATTATTAAATCGCCTAAAGTGTGAATAATTATCACATTTGATTGATTTTTAAATTCTCCAAACAGGTAGTTCTTATAGCCACACCCTTTTTTGTATTATTTAGGATGTTGATAAATATGTTTTTATCATTTAAAGCTATACTAGATGTTATATCTGATTTTAAACTGATGCTTAAACACATGCTTCTTTTCTGAAAAAAATACTACAATCATGACTCATTATGACGTCATAGAAAAAACTGATGACGTCATCTCAACTTCTGTTTTTTTAGATATAAAGTATAAGGTCCCATCTATACTTTGGCAAAGTGTCATGACTTATTGACCCGTACTTTAGGAGATATGGCTAAAACAAACATGCGGGCAATTTTGATCCCCACCAGACTTACACGGGACCTAAAGAGCACTGTCTTAATGGGGTTAAACAACCATATTTGTATGCGAGTATTTGTTTATATATGATATCATGTTTTTACTGCTCATAATATCCCTCAATTAAATCTCTTAAGTTGTTTCATTCAGTGGTTAGGTTGATAGAGTAGTAGTTTTGTTCAACTATAGGTTGATAGAGTGTTATACCAGGTTTTGGTAAAATATGTCAATTTTGTCAGTAAACTTGTTTTGTACATATATGTTTTTTTATTATGTTGATTAAGTTTTCCGCTCCTGAAACAAGGGTAAACGGGTTGTACGGTAGGGTTGTACTGTAGCTGTTTAAGTGAAAACTATTGCTTTTCTTTACACTTAACTTTTGGTATTTAGGGCCCATTGCGAAATGGATTGGTATAATGTAGACTGTAATACATATTGCATTAAAACAGATGATGACACAGGCCACTTCACATGTGATAAAAATACTGGGAGCAAGATATGTAATAAGGGATGGATAGGAAACAACTGTAGTCAAGGTAATGCAAAGAGAAGTTTAAGGGGAATCGAAAAGTTTAAAGAGTATTTAACCCTATTCAGTATTCAGTACAACCCTATTCTTATAAGTAATGATATCAAATTAAAATGTTAAGCCATTCACTAACTACCTATTAC
Source organism: Sarsia tubulosa (assembly GCA_036873855.1). Classification (NCBI taxonomy): domain Eukaryota; kingdom Metazoa; phylum Cnidaria; class Hydrozoa; order Anthoathecata; family Corynidae; genus Sarsia; species Sarsia tubulosa. The sequence goes on from JAYJMI010108541.1 coordinate 1,184, forward strand.
CAAGACATACCATTTGGAATTCCCAAATTAGAAGCCACAGTTAGAAAAAACCTACCAGTTTATGCAAAATCAATGTAAATTGACAAAAACTGAAATGCTCATAAATCTGGAAACAATTATCATTTTGATCTGAATCTTGATACACTTGATTATAAGGACAATTACTTCAATTAAAATAATTTTCATGACGTCGTTATTTTGTAACGTCACATGATGACGTTATTGTTTTTTTTCGAAATTTGACCAAGTTTAGGCCTAAATTTTAACCAGAAATACTTTTTGTATAAAAACCCCGGCAAATATGTTCATCTACAAGCAATTACCTTTCTAAAACTACAAAAATAATATGTTATATAACTTATACAACTACATGGAATCAAATTTGAATAAAAGTCGGTTTTTATGAAAATTTAACAAGTTTTTGCTGACGTATATTTATTTTTGAATAAAAATGTTCCTCTACCTTTAGGTGTGTATTCCTTTAAATAACCACATCCACCCCCCGCAATTAACTCAGAGCCCCTAAAAAGCCCATACTGAATAGGGTTAAATGAAGCATGTTCAGAAGTACAATTAAAGGTAAATAAAAAGAGAAAAGCAAGTTAAAATAGCGTGTAGGAATAATGACAGAGTAAGTAGAGCGAGTAAGAAGAGTGAGTAGGAAGGGCGAGTAAGTAGAATGAGACAGAAGAGCGAGTAAAAAGAGCGAGTAAGAAGAGCGAGTAAAAAGAGCATGTAAGAATAACGAGAGATAAAAAGAGCCAGTAAAAAGAACGAGTAAGAAGAGCGAGTAAGAAGAGCGAGTAAGAAGAGCGAGTAAGAAGAGCGAGTAAGAAGAGCGAGTAAGAAGTGCGTTTAAAAAGAGTGATTAAGATGCGAGTGAAAAAAGAGAAATAAAATAACCATAAGACCGTAAAATGCAACAACCTGAGACAGACAAACTGCACTCATATGACAGAAAAGGGTTAATTAACCGTAATTGATTAAGCTAAGTTGTTTAAGTTGATTATCTTAAAAAAAACTTTATCTTTTAGAAGAATACGCATGTAGAAATGGATATATGAAACGTGGTTGTTTCAAACGAACACATTATGACGTTATCCCAGATCTGATTGTTACTGATCGTGACGTCACACATGCTAACTATTCAGGACACCCAATTGATTGGAAGAACTATCCTAGTTCTTTGTATAGGTAAAAATGTCCCCTAGATATTTATTTAAAAATCAACCTCGCTCCTAGAATAAGTTTTACTGTGAAAGATATGAGACCAATAAACAGTTACAGTTTAATTTCCGTCCGGTCTAAAAACGAGAAAGTGTGTTTTTTCTTTTTTTTTTCTTTTAAGTCGTTTTTTTCCCTTGAATTTCCGCAAAACCTTTTCTGATAAAAAGCAAGGACTTTAACTATTCTACTTACGAATAAGCATCACACCACATCAACACCACATCAGCATCAACATCAGCACATCGCCCACATCACACCACATCAGCATCACATCACCACATCAGCATCACACCACATCAGCATCACACCACATCAGCATCACACCACATCAGCATCACATCACCACATCAGCATCACACCACATCAGCATCAGCATCACATCAGCCCATCGCCCACATCACACCACATCAGCACCACATCAGCATCAGCATTTTAACAATGGGTTTCATACGCACTATGTGTTGTCAACACTATGTACTTGCGATTATTTTGCCAAAAAAAACATTTTCTTTGGAACTACACGTATAACTTGGCTGAGATTTTTTTAGATGCCTTTCTTTGATAGATCTTTTGATTATGCCATATAAAAGGGTCCCCGCCCCTGACGTTAAAGTTTTCTGTCTTCTTTGTTACAAATATAGCGTAGAGTTAATATATTTTTAGTCTATCGTGCAGATGCTCGGCTAAAGCAAAGGTTGATGGATATACGTTCTTCTCGATAAGCTTTTATGGTGAATGTTTTGCTGGTCGCGATGCAACCAAGCACAACAGACTAATAGCTTCAGCGTCGAATTGCGTGAATGGAAAATACGACGCTTGTAAAACTGAAACAGCAGATGAATGTACAGGAATACAATATGCGCAATATCTTTATCAGCTGAGTTAAATATTTTGAATACGATTTACAAAATAAAAGAAAATATATTTATGTCTTTTCAAAGAATTGTTATTGTTCTATTTAAATTATTATTTATATTGCAGTTTTAAACTTTCTGCCTAGATGTGATCATTGCAGATTTGATGATATGATATATGCGTGACAACAAGACATCATATCAGCGGAAACGTTGATCCTGGTATAAGTCTAATGAGGTACCTAAGACCTAAGTAGGTTTAATTTTAGAAAACTTCAAGTTTCCTAGAAAGTCGCAATGGAAGCTGTTTCGTCTCGTTTATTAATGCTATTATAGACTGTGCTTTTAAAATCCTTTGCAAAACAAAATATATTTCTAATATATATCTTATCTTGAATATTAGTTTTTTGAGCAAAATTGCGAGCGACATTTTAAGCATTGAATTAATAAAAACAAGCACAATGATTTCAAATTGATATTTTACTATTTTACTAGGTTGTATTTAATTAGAACCTTTTTTGTCGACCCTTAAAATATATTTATAGCAACCCTGAAAATAATTAAATAGATAGATAGGTCTGCTAAGATTTTTCTTATAACCGTTAGGCAAGAGTTTGTTATCAAGTTTGAATGATTTTTTAGGTTTTTTAAAAACACAATTTGACAGTAATGTAAAGCTTTTCTGTTTTAATTTTTTGCATTTATATATAGTTCATACCGAATACCGAATACCGAATAACTAATACCGAACACCGAGTACTGAATACCGAAGACCGAGTACCGAAGACCGAAGACCGAATAACGAATAACGAACACCGAATACCGAATACCGAATAACAAATACAGAATAACGAATACCGAATAGTGTAAAAGTAAAACGTTTTTCTAGCCCAGCGGGCAAACAGTGCATTAGTAAATTTAGTTTATGTAACACAGAATTGAGCATGTTTTTCTTAATTTCAAAGTATGTTCAGTTTCTAGCTTAGTTTTTAGTATCACAGTAAATGTTATAGTTATAACCATGCTAGTCTAAACGATAGAAATGCTTATCCCTTATGTCACGTGATACAACAATTATGGAGCATATGTAAGTTACAACGCTTGTTATTAAAAATCTTGTTAGAGATATTCCATATCTTTTTCATTTTTTTCTGTACAACATTTGCTATAACTGTTACTACTGTATTCTACGTTTGAATATCTGATAACATTGGCCATGAGAAAAGTTCGCACAAACACATCTCCAGTTGATAGACAATATACTTCGAATAGATTAGGATGTCAAAGTAATTTGTTCAAAAAAATTTTGTTTAAATTGTTCACTTGAATGTAGTGAAAACTTTTGTACCCTCTCCTGAGTTGTGACTTGATCATAGCTAGCCAATGGTTTAGTTACGCCTATTTTGTTTACATTAATGTAAATTTTATTTTTCAGCTTGTTTTGTGTTTTTTGGTTATGGGCTTCAACCACATTCTGTCAAGAGCACGAGGCCGATCAAGAACACGAGGCTGATGTATTTTTCTTGAAGAATTATCAGAAGAGTGGAGATTTCTTGAATCTTCTTCCTGTTGAACGAAACATATTAGCATCGTTGAAAACCAAGGATTTGTTGCACTACCTAAGTAAGTAAACTTTTTTAAAACACTAAATTTTAAAACGTTTCGAAATAATGATCTTGCTTGAAATTGTACCTTTAAAGAGCCAAAGTCAGATGGAATGCATTGCGTGGTGTATGTTCATAACATTGGTAAGCTAGAGTTCGATCTTTAATTTTACGCTGCGTAAATGCCAAACGAAATATAGCAATATCAGCCGCAATGCATTGTCTCTGACATTTGCGCGCAATGTATTGTCTCTGACATTTGCGCTTTAAGTTATAATTCCATCAACAATAACATATTATTCTCTGAGAAGTTTTTTATCCTAATGACCAAAGCAGAAAATAATAATTTGTATCAAAGAAAAAGTTAAAAACAATTTGTTTGGCCGTCCAATCAGGGTGCCCCAAATAGTCTAATCGTAGCATATCGCTTTCTTTTCTAAAACATAGATTGTGAAAAAAATTATGCGATATTTTTTTACAGTAGCATATTTGGTGTTTTGTTCTAGAATTTGTGAAAGTTTGTAACGATGTTTGCTTGTGATAACACTATAAACATGCTAAACAATATTTGTGATTTTAGTTCACGATTGCGATGCTTATAAATTCAAACACCAATGTACAATAGAAGATGTAAAGTTTCGTCATTCCATATATCCAGGTACCATTAAGATCTGCACTTATAACCTTGCAAACGAGTGCCCTGTATATAATTTCTACAGCGAATTTTTTTATTCATTAAAAAACTTTAGAAATTTGAGCAAGCGTTTCTATATTCAGTTCTTGAGATAGTTGTACTGCAAATTTGCTAAATAAAAAAGAACAAGAAGCAATGGGTCTTTTTTATCAATTCATTTACTTTTGTAGATCTTAATCAACTGATGTAACAACTACTTTTGATAGAACTAGGAAGAAAATAGAGTTTACAAATAGCAACACATGATGAATTTTTCGCGATTTTAATACACCGTTTTATAGTTTCAGTTCCGTTCCTCAAAATACACCAAGAACAAAAGTTGTTAATAGTTACTAATTGTTTTTGTCAAGCACTTTTACTCATTTTTTCGAGAAGTCATTAAAAAGTAATAAAATTTACAATCTTATATAACGCTATGGGTATTGTTTCTTAAGAACAATGTGTAATTTAAGGAACGGAACTGAGACTATAAAACTGTGCTGTATTAAAATTGCTTAGCAAATGGCTTTCTTCTTTGAACTTGTAGCTCGATACTATATGCATAATATGTATTTGTTATATCTTTGTCAAATAAAAAATGGTAATAAAAACATTAACAAAGAAAGGTAACTTTTGTCATATAAAACATAAAACAAAAGAAGATTTAAGTTCAAATCAAGTAATGGTTGAATATGGTCAGAATTATAATACATTCAAAATTATTGAGAATAATATACTTGTTAAATAAAAATTCGTCAGCTGCATTGAAAGTAGTGGATTTGATTACCCCCAAGTATTTTGGTCAGTTTTATTTTTTTTAGCTTTTATAATGAGTAACCAGCATACCAAAAGTCAGCCATGTAAATTATGGGGTATATTGCACGTAGATTTTGGTACTGCGCTGATCTTGATTACGTCACGTAAAATTTTATCAGTTCCATTTGTAAAGTGTTTGACTTTTACTCATCTTACACTACAAAAAAAAATAACTTGTAAACTATTGGGTAAATTTATGTCAAATTTGGGAAAATTTATTTTAGTCCTGGGACCAAATCCACCACTTTCAATGCGGCCGACCAATTTTTATTTAATAAATATATTGTTCTCAATAATTTTGAAAATATAAAAATTCTGAGGAAATGGGGTAAGATAATCCGCTAACAGCTCCTAGACTAATAGGCCTTTTCATTAATATCTGCGAAGGAGAAAAAACTGTTTGATATCGAGACGAAGCTTGTAGAATTTCTCCTTTGAGTAATTAACTGTAATTAGAAATGAATTAAAATCATTCAACTTTATTACCCACATGGTTTCCACATGGGTATTTCTACAAGATTCGCCTCGTTTCAAAACGAGTTTTTTCCATCGTAGATATTAAAGTCTATTGTGGTAGGTAATAAGTAATCTCTTAATTCAAAGATTTGTAAATCCGAAATTTCTGACTTCCAGTAATAAATTTATTCTATACAATCTTCAGGTACGTATTGGTGTGGAGAAAAGAAACAATTACCTAAAAGCATACACGAAGGTAGTGAAGAGGATGATTTAGGATATTTTAAAGAACTCGATTACTGTTGTAAAATTCATCAGAATTGCTCAAGGTATAAGCATATAAACAAAGCTATAAATAAAGTTAATTAGAGTGAAGCCAAAGTTTCAAAATAAAATTATCTTTTTCATTATTTTGTCAATAAAAAGTAGAAGCAGGAATATGAGTAGCGTCGAACCACGCAGTAGATTAAGGCCGCTTTCCACTTCAACTTTTTTGTAACGTAGCATACAAAGAATCATGCAAAGTAGTTTCATAAAACCATGTATATTATGGCTCAATTATTATCACGCTCTACCCATTGAGCACTTTTGCTTAGTGGAAATTTCAAATTCACTTATCGCTATATTATAACTATGTACCATGTATATATATATATCAACTATATGTAACTATTAACTATCAACAACTCCGTGGCACGTTACGTTACGACTATCAACAACTCCGTGGCACGTTACGTTATGACTATCAACAACTCCGTGGCACGATATGTTATGAAAAAGACTGTGGAAGTGGAAACTTTTACATGTGATTCTGGATTGCTAAATATTTATTAAGTACTCATTAGTAAACTACTTTATGTACATTCGACTTCGTGACTAAAACTACTTTGAATATTTATGTACATTTGATTTCGTGACTAAAGGCCAATCCAGCTTTTTTCGTAGGCTAATCTATGAAAAGGAGCATTTGTTTCTGTTTCAATACACATGGTTTAATGCAACTATGTAAGCTCCAAAATAACTGAAATACAAAGCGGCCTTAGACCGTCATTAGACGCCTTGCTTTTGCCGCGTCGAACTTAACTATTTTTGAAGAAAACAACTATGTCTAATTAGGTTCGGCAACAACGAGGCGTCTAAAACAAAGCATTTATTTAAATGCGACGTTTATCAAAAAACAAGGCAAATGCTGCCACTTCAAATTTTGCATGTTTGTATGTCAAATTTTCAACGTTTGCATGGTTTCACTTACCAAAGAACTTTATTTAAAGAAATATTATACCTGTTATTTTAGTAAGTATCAACATAGTTTTCAAATACAAAATTAGTTGAGTTAGACACGGCGTCTAAAACAGAGCCGGTTTTTTTGTCGTAATTTTGCCTTGTTTTTGCCGTACTTATTTAGTTTAGTTCGACGCGGCAAAAACAGGGAGTCTAAAGTAGGTCTTAAACAATTTATATTGCAAAGCACGTTAATAAATTCACATTTTTAGCGTAACGTGCCAATGGTACGCGAAGTAGTTTAAAAATACATGGTTTTATTTAGCTACACATCCTTAGTACAATGCTAAAGGGGAAACTACGTTAACAGCCGTTAGTGTTTTGCTACTTACTAAAAACAAATTATATCAGTGATCAACATTTCATACTTTTATTCTTAGGCAGATTCAAGCACACGATGAGCAGTTTGGAATAACGAACCACGAAAACTACACAGTGTATGATTGTGTTTGCGATGACGAGTTTAGTACATGCTTAAGCCAGGTATGTAGACTTGTCGCTTTATGGTGAAGTATCTTTGTGACGAGGTTGATTTATGTTGAAGTCGCTGTATGGCGAGGTTGATTTATGTTGAAGTCACGTTATGGCAAAGTTACTTTTCGGTGAAGTTGCTTTATGTTAAAGTTGTTTGTGGTAAAGTCGCTTTGTGACACAGTCGCTTTATGGCGAAGTGGCATTATTATGCAGTCACTTTTTGGTGGAGTCGCTTAATATTGAAGTCGCTTTATATGAAGTTACTTTATGGAGAAGTCGCTCTATGGTGACGTGGTTTTATAATAAAGTTGTTTTGCGGTAAAGTCGCTTTATGTTGAAATCGCTTTATGGCGAATTCACTTTAGGTTTACTTGAATGTTCATAAGAGAATAACCACCACAGTTAAAATGATAGACTTTACAATAGCTTAAAAGCCATGATAAATTTTACAATAGCTCAAAAGCCATAATAAATTTTACAATAGCACAAAAGCCATAAATATGTTGTTGACAACCATATATAATAATTACTGTTGATATGATTGGAATGGACGTCCATTTTGATTCAAAAGAATTGTTGTTTATTACACTTTAATCTATAATTAGATTATATATAATCCTCATTTTTGTTAGATAAAGAAGGAAATGAATTGGATCAAAATCATGAAGAATCTACAATTCCGTTCAGCGCAGTTGTACGGCATAACATATTTTAATAGTTTAAAAACTGACTGTATAGAGTTTCCAAGTAATGAAACATTTTTCCCCAAATTCAATTTCATGGGAGGAGTAAAGGCAGATGAAAAACCTATCTTGAAACTTCCGCGATACTTTAAACCTGATGTGATGGATACACGAAAGCTGCATAAGCGAAAATTGAATGATAAAGTAATTTGAAGCGAACAATTTAAATTCACATTTGTTAATATGTTATATAACTTTAGTATAAAAATAGGTTATTGTAAATGTATAAAAGATTTATGTTAACTAAGGATACACTACGGCGCATAGTTCATTTGCGTTTATCGAAGGTAAAAACAATTTAATAAAACCAGGAGTATTCAAATTTTTGCTCACTCGATTTATTTTCTTCTCGAGTTTATTTCTTCAAAATGATATTATAGCAGCTAGGTTATGTTATATTTATGATGTTCTTCTTATAAAGATAAATTAAAGATTTCGTGAATTTGGTTCTTATCCACAGAATTTAGAAAGTGACTTTATTATATTATAATCTATCGATATATATATCGATGATAAATTTATATAATTTTGCATAAAGTTTTCTAACAACACTTAAGTTACGAAGAGTAAGAAAACAAAAACAAAAAACACTCGATGGGATATTTGTTAGATTTATCGATCGTGCACATAAAACTTGTAGCGAAACGTTCTTGAACGATGAAATCGAATTGGGTCGTGTCCCGGGTTGCTCTTGATCTGTACATTTGTTATTGCTGCCTTTCGAAAAACTTTCATTACCTTAGAAATCCAAATTAATGAAAGTGGACCGAACTACGATAATGGTATGAATCAAGACGAGGGTAGTTACGTCAACACCACCTTTTGGAAACCCCTCATGAAGCATATAAAAATTGCATTGCATTAAAATGACGTCATTTCAAAACATTGCTAATAACAACAATGCATTGTATTCTTAACTGTAAATTTGGTTTGATAACGGGGAAGTCAATTTTCTCCTAAATATTACCGTTTTAAAAAACTATTTGTATTGAATGCACCTCCATAATTAGACAACTATATATTATTTATACTTCAGATGGTGTTGCCACCTAACCATCAATCCAGGATGATGTGTTTAGTTGTCACACTCTAGACCTTTCCTTATTCGCTAATGCAATAATATTACAAAATGTAAGTATAGGAGGGTTTTTATATAATAAAATAAATTAACATATAATTTTAAAAATTAAATTGTTATAAAATGTTACTTCTACAACGAAGCTTAATAATTAAGTCAGCGAATTAGTCGATGAGTTATTGGTTTAGGCGTTATTTTTTTTTTTTTGTTATTCTTCTCGTATAAGGAACACGGAATCGAACAATTTCCGGAACAATTTCCCGGAACATCCGAAACAGCATCCGGAACACTTTCCGGAACTTTTTTTTTACTATTTTTCTATACACTGTAAATTTTTTACATTCAATACACCTTTCTCGGATCTCGGAACTTTATAAACATCAAAGGAGTTCCATCGCAGATACAAAAATTTACCGAATGTAAACAAACCATTTTTTGCAGGCGAGAATAGTGGGAAAAAAATTGAATCTTCGATTTATCGTCAACGTAAAGAT
>JAYJMI010108652.1:0-10882 GCA_036873855.1 Sarsia tubulosa
CTGTTTGTTAGTGTTTATTACTCTTTCCCTGTTTGTTAGTGTTTATTACCCTTTCCCTGTTTGTTAGTGTTTATTACCCTTTCCCTGTTTGTTAGTGTTTATTACCCTTTACCTGTTTGGAGGAATTCACGTTATCAGCTCATGGAGATATATAGTTTTAAAATTTCAAAATGAAACGAGCTAAATTGCGGGTCTCCAAAACCAGTGTAATTCGCAGAATTTATTTTTTGAACTTATAGCTCACGAATGTCCCTAATATTAATTAATTATATTCGTGAAGTTTTTTGTAAAAGATGAATGTTGTTTGTTTTGTAGAATAAACTTTTGGAATTTCGATATTAACTCGGCCTAATAATTATATGTACATAATGGATTGAAAGTCAATTTTGGTTGGAATATATTGTATCAGTTACAAGCTTTTAAACAATCTACTGTGTAGCATCACGATAACTAGTAACATATTTTATCACTCAGTGCATGGTATTTATTTACCTTACTTGTTTCTTATAGATTTGATTTTCGAGATATGACTAGTGATAGAGCACTTGTAGCTCAAGTGAAGAAACGGTAAACATATTTCCTTTTACCTTTTCTTTTTTTTTTGGATCCCCAGCTTTGCCGAAAGGGATCCTCTAAATTCAGCTCTGTCTGTTTTCATTTTTGACACAAAGTTAGAACAAAGTAAAGGCTTCAAACTGGCTGGCATAAGTGTCATTATTCCAAATTCTTGTTTGCGGGTAAACCGGTCAAAAAGTCAAATTTTTCCGTGAAATTGATATTTTCCGCAATATTTCATACTATAAAGTATCAATTCATTTGAAAATTTGTGCAATGATAGCTTTTATTAAAATGTGATATCTGAACCTGCATTTTCTTCATAATTCTGCTCATTTGCTGCATGATGAGTTCAAAAAGTTCATTCTTTTTGTGTGAAAACAGTATTTTGTATAATATCTCATGTTACAAAGTTTTGTTTTTTAAATTGACTATAGTTTTAAATTCCGTTTTTTAAGTTTTGCTCATTTGCAGCATTGTGAGGTCAATAACTCAATAATCAAATTTTGATGTTGATGTAAAAGTTTAAATTTTGCTTTTTGGTTAATGGAAGGTATTTTAATGTGTTTTTACATGTTAATACAATGAACAAAATGTCAATTATAAGAAAAATTTGAATAAAAGTTCTAGTTAAACTAAACCAAAAATTAAACTTACCGGGGATCCACTGGCAATTTATCCCTTGTTTTTTCTGATATAGTATTACTCAAATTCTAGAAGAAATAAGGCTAAATAAAGCAAAGAACGAATTATTTTGTAAATTTGGTAAACTGAATTACCATCATTTGTGTGCAACCTATATTAAAATTTATGTATTTATAAATTTATGATAGAGGAGTTTGAAGCAGGTACCAGATCAAAATAGAAAAGTAATAATTTTTTTTACAAAGTAATGTTTCATTCCACCATAGTTTATAGACTTATATTGTTTAGAAACTATAAAATATGTTTTTGTAAATATTTGTGCAGGGTTAAGTTATTGTTGCCTATTGTTTATATGTGTTACTAATTACCCTAATAAACTCTTTCATCTGCGGAGTAATAAAAAAGAACGAATTATTTGCACAAACGAAAATTCTCACTATAGAATTTGACCCTGCACAAATTATTTATTTCACAATAGTTTTAAAATATAGAGTAAATGTATGTGAGTTTCCAAACCATGTATTGTCTATAAACTATGATTACACAAAGTTTGATTTTGCATATAAAACACATGTTTCGTTTTCAGATCTATTGGTCGAACATTAACTATCGATTTATATGACACATCGGTAACACCACATCAATTTATAAACGATGAAATCAAAAAGTGGAAAGGTGTTCACACCGTTGACACTCAGGTTAAACCTGCAACCTCGAAAAAGAACAACCGGGAACAGATAATTCCCGGATAAAACTTCTTTTTTTTTTTGTTAACGTTTTTTTTAATCAAAACCGACATTGCGTTTTTTATTAGATTTTTATATGTATATATATTTTGTTGGAAAAACCTACACTCATTGCTGATATGCATATTTTTTTATTGGACTCACGACTTTGCTGATATATACTATAAATTTGTTTCCCGTTCTTCCGTTCGTTTCTTTTTATATTGGTTTCTCATTATCTTTTTTCTTTTTTGTTTTGCCATATCCATGGTTTTGCATGTTAAGCATCCATAAATGTTAAACAATGACAGCCGGATTTTTATTCTTAATTCTTGTTTGTGCGAAATCAGGAAAAATTGGGCAAATTTGGGTTAGTTTGGGCATTTCGCCCTATATCTCAATCTCAATTAGATTTTAAGGTTTTTGCACGAAGTAAGAACATAGTAAGAGTTAAAGATGGCTTATAGACAATTCGTGCTGTATCTCAAGGACCTTTCAGTAGATTTATTTTTAAACGTTAAAAAAATCTTGTTTTTTAATTACTTTTCTACTGTATTGCAAAAATACATAAATTCAGTTTCTTTTTGAACATTTATTCACGTAAAACTTGATAAAGCGAAGCGGGAAAGTTTAGCCCTGCGAATTTTCGAAGTATTGCTGACGGAAAAAGTTGATCCCCGCGAATTTTTTAAATCGCGGGTACGTTGAACCTCGAAAATTTCACCCAGCGAAACTTCAATAATGATCCATAGCTCGATATTGTACCTAGCTCTAAGACATTCCTGGTATATCTATGCTAACTCTAAGACATTGAATGTACTGTGTAGTCCAAGATTTAAACTTGATAAATCTTTGATAAAGATATAGAATAAATTTAAATTTACCTCTTGTTAACCTAATTTCATATGAAAAAGATGTATGAAAATAAAAGAACGCACATAGAAAAAAGAGCTTTTGTCATCCGAGCACGATCCTTGCGATTTACCATATCACTGAGGATTTCTACCAAATATTGGTAATACAAGGATTTACTATGTGTACCTAGATTAATAAAAAAATCGTGAATTTTTAATAATTTTCTTTCAGAATATCACGAGTATTGGCGAGTTTTTTATTACTTTAGGTAGTTGCTCGAAATTTTAATTGATTTACCTAGCAACAAGAGCGCTGATCTGACATTGTAATTCCGTGTATTGAATCTCAATCGCTTTTCTAAATACAGTTAAAATTACTTTCATGCATTTTTTGACATCGACCAAATAGCAATTTCCATGTTTTAATGGGAAATACTTTCGCTGGGAGAAATTTTTGTGGTTGAGGTTAAAGACGCACTGCCTCGGATTGATTTTTATTTGCTTATTAGAGGCTTACTAAGTAGATAACAAAACTACTTTCATTTTTCCATACGATAACAAATGAGGCTTAAAACTTCGATTTTGTAAACTACCTTATGGGAAGAAATTTTCGCGGAAGAACTTTTCGCGATTAAGGACCAAAAGTGCGGAAATAAATTCCGCGAAACAAATAATTTTCCCTTTTTTCGAAAATTTTATTAATATAAGCAAATACTGTTTTTTTCACACAAATAAGGGACATTTGTGACTCTAATCGCGAAAATAAATTCCGCGAATTATGCTACTTTTTGAGCCCTCGATCGCGAAAATAAATTCCGTGAAAATATCTTCCCGCGAAAATAAATTTCATTAACGACAATTTCATCCAATCGAATAGCGTGAAATCATTAGGTTTAAGTTTTACCAGCGATTCTGCATCTCGATACTCGCCAACAGAGGGCGAAGCCCTTGCTGTTGCATGGTCCCTCGAAAATGCTCGAATATTTTTACTGGTAAACCTATTTAACATCACCAACAAAAAACCTTTACTTGGCATATTGGGCGATCGAGAACTAAGTGGTATCCAAAATCCACGAATCCTGACTATAAAAGAAAAAACTCTCAAGTATCAATTCAATATCGTTCATGCAGATCACTATTCATTGCATATGGTATTCCTTCTGAATTTAGTAGTGATGGCGGACTGCAGTTCATGGCACACTCATTCCAAGAATTCCTAACCAGCTGGAGAGTTAAACAAAGACTTTCATAATCAAATGGACGAACTGAGTCGGCAGTTAAAACTTCAAAGCGCATGATTATGAACAATATTTCTCGTACTGGTTCCCTAGACACAGACAAAGTTGCAAAAGCTTTGATGCAATATAGAAACACTCCACTAACCGACATACATCTTAGCCCTGCCCAACTTTTGTTACACCGTAATCCAAGACCACCTGCCCAATACTGAGTAAGAACTACGACTTCACAAAGACTGGACTAGAAAAATCATTCTTTTATAATACGGTCGGAAGTCGCAAAATACGGGTTTGAGTTTACGGCACGGGAATATTCGAATATTCGTTTCCTTCCTACCCATATCAGACTTTTTCTTTTTTTTTAAACGACTAATCTAGTCTTCCAAAGAATGAATACTCAGCGCGGATGAGCAAGAAAAAGCTCTTGCTAATAAACATGCAGAGATTCTAGGGTCTATGCACATTCGCAAGAGAAGTTGTTCTAGCGAATTGTATAGATTTCTGACAATTTCTGACATGCGCACTAGAGTTTTACGGCTTTTCTTCCCATCAAATCAGCAATTCTTGGAAAATTATGCTAGTTCCCAGTCTTAATTTTATAATTATGCGGACGCGGTCTGTGAATGTGCATAGACCAAGCTTTAGCGTGGGCTATATTCGTAGGCTAACAATCTTCCAGTTATTATTCCATTTGGTACCACTGTTGCCATTCAAGATATACACCAAAAAGGTAAGATAAGATGGAGTAAAACCGGAGCAATAACATCCACTTAACCTAATCGAATATATATAAAACGTAACCACCATTCAGGTATAGAGACATTACATAACACCCGGGGATTTGTAAAAGAAACAACATCAAATGTTAGTCATTACCTTAGAACACCAGATCTACCGAATCCAAATATTGCAAATCCTTATAAAGAACGACAACCATTCATGCCCAATAATAACCAAGAGACAAATGATAACCTACTACCACCAGTACCACAAACCGGGCAAGCAACCAATGACGATAATTTACCAAGAATACCTCGAGCCCTGAAACGTTTACAGGATTTCAACAAACCTGGTTTAAAGCAATACCGTTATTATTTCATACTGATGAAAGGAGCCGTAGAACTATGTACATAATGACATTATGTTTGTTCTTTAGAGATAAACAATTAATAGATATTGTACCTGGTTAGCCTTTAATGTTATTTTCATTTAAATACACTTGTATCGTATTCATCTTTCCACAAAGTCCAGACTTTTAAAACATCAGTGTGAGAGCGTTTCCGTTCATATATTATGAGATTGGAAATAACCATGGACATAACTCCATAATTCCATGAAATAACCGAGAAAAACTATGCAAATTCCTTTGAATTAGGGTCCCGAAATCAATTTTGGTTTGTGTAACAAAGACGGATGATAAACAACATTTTAATAATATCTTCTATGTTATTATATAACATTAATAAAAAATTCAACATCAGATATTTTAAAACTACAAATCTATTAAAAGAATTATCCGTATGACATTTATAGTATCAGAGAACACCTTTGGTATTAAAGTAGGTGCAATATCATATCCCATAATATATCCCAAACCCTCCTTAGCAACAACAAAAATAATTTTGTGAAAGTATTGTTGCTGTTCGGAGCAGAGTTTCACTTCAAGTAAAATTTTGATGTAGCTTAAATTTATCAAATTATATGAAATAGTTTATTACAACAAAGGTCTTTAAAAACTTGTCGATATTTACCCCCGTTCATGAAAACACGTTACAAAAGCATGTTATCGATTCTTGTTAACACAATACCAAATATAAAATACACCAATTGTTCTTTTCGATTTATTAATTTTCTCAATTTCGAAAAACTAATTGACCCGCCATAAAAAAACCTATGACAACATCTTTGTCACGTCACCGTACTAGTCTAGATTTTATTTGGTATAAGCAAAGTTAATCGATCTATAAATCTGTTGTATGTATATAGGTGTGATAGGAATTAATCAAGAAATATAGTATTCAAAAAAATATATGGAGTAATAAAATTTCTTAAAAGATACTACTCTGGATTTGACCGTGCACAAAAGTTTGTTCAACATATATATCACTGCGGTACTTTAATGGGAGAAACTTTCGCGGGGAGAAACTTTCGCGATTCAGAGCAATCGCGAAATTCTTAAATTTCGCGAGGACAAACTTTCACGTTTCGCAGTTATTATGAAATTCGTGTGGATAAACTTTCGCGATTCGTCATATCATCTTAAAATTGTACGTACTTTTGCGATATTACTTAAGCTAAAAGCCGAGTTTTTAACAAATTTTTGGCTTTACAAACAAATATCAAGATAAAAAATGACAAAATCTATCTAGTCAAGCCTTTTCAAAATCATGAAAAAAATATTATCGAAAAAATTTCGAGGTTGAAAAAAGTTTCGTTGGGATAAACTTTCGCGAATCACTCAAAAAGAACGTTTCGCGAGACAAACTTTCGCGAAAAATGCCAAAATTCGCGAAAGTTTCTCCCGCGAAAGTTTCTCCCATTAAAGTAGTAATTGTTTACCGCTATTTTCTATAGAATTTTAAAAAGTCTCCTTCCTAAGTAGATAGATTAACTTTGGTATAAGTTAACAAAAATAGATCGAACTTTAGTTTTTATTATGTCTTCATACACAAGAAAAAAAATTAAACGTTATGACAGCCTGTACTATTTATTAAATATACCATTCTAATATTTGACCAGAATTTTTATCTTTTAAACAAATGCTCACAGTTCTATGTTATACGGTATTAAAATATAAACGTTCTTATAAAAACCTACGCTTTTATTTATAAAAACCTACGCTTTTATTTATAAATATATTACAGCGTACTAGTTGATTTAAACTTTTTTTCATCAGGCAAAACCTTCGACGAACTAGCCTCCGCTTCATCGCGTTCTCGTTTTCGTTGTGGGACCTCCGCACGTAGTCGGAACCAATCATGTTGTAAAGCTTCTGTGACATCCCAGCGTTTATTTGGGTCTACATCTATAAGTTTTCGGATTAAGTCTTTAGCATTACTTGATACATTACCCCATACCGCAGTCGGGAATCTATAGCTCCCAGCTCGTATCTGGGGTAACAATTCTTTATCTGGGTTAAATGGGGCATGCCCACTTAACATCACGTAAAGAATACACCCTAGCGACCAGCAATCTACTAGATGGGTGTATCCTATAATTAATGGATTGGCGACTTCCGGTGCTAAGTACATAGGTGTACCAACAATGGTTTTACCAAGGCTTTCTTCCGACACAAATCGACTTAAATTGAAATCAGTCACCTTTAAAATTACATTATTATCATCCTCCTCGCTCGAACTCAGTAAAATATTTTCTGGTTTTAAATCACGGTGAACTATATTCTTCGAATGCAAATGGCCTACAGCATTTAAAATTTGGCTGAACCATTTCCTACAAAGGTTTTCGTCTAATGCGCTGTTGTCTCTAATACGAGTAAATAGGTCTCCACCCTGGAGATATTCTATCACCATCCACACCTTATGTACATCTTCATAAACGTCTAATACTTTTACAATGTTTTCATGTTCTATGGACTTCATTAACATAGCTTCATATGTTAAATCAGCAACCACACTAAGGCTTTTCCCTTTATTAATGATCTTTATAGCAACTTTTTTGTACGTTGCTTTTTCGATTCCCCTTTTAACTAGTCCCACAGCTCCTTCTCCGAGTACTATTTGTTCCATTGTATACTTCTGTTTAAACTCGTATGGGAGTTCATCCTTCTCTTTTCTTGCTGCTTGTGCATCTATATAATAGTATGCTCTATTCGTAACGAGCGACATGCTAACAAAGGCTCCGTTGATCAAAGGGAAAGGTTTATTTTTTATTAATTTCTCAGAGTTTACAAAAGTTCCATTGGAACTTTTATCTGTAATGTAAACAACGTAGGTGTTGTTTTCGAATTTTCTTTCGATTTGGAAGTGCAGGCTAGACATCTGATTCATTAAAGTCTTCTGTTCTTCAACATTGATATCGAAGCCTACACCTCCTTCAGTCTTCGGCCCAATAATGCAGTCGCATGACTTATGACGACCAAACTTTATCACCTCTTGATCGTTAATAAAATCATGGCGACTATAATACATTGAATTAACGGGCATAAATATTCCCCAAACATTATCAGCACCGTAATCATCCTCTAACTCCAATGGTTCTTGTTGGCTGTTAGGTACAGGGATGGTATCAGTGCTTTGACTACTGCTACCACCACTGTTACTGCTTGATTTAGTTTGGCTGGTGCCACTACTTCCGCTGCTGCTTGAATGCTTTTGTTCGTCGAGGGAGGCAGCACCCTAAAAATAGTAAATATTGAATTTTGTACGAATTTTGATCCATACAGAATTTAAAACTAAAATCATAAGATTGGAGGTATTTTATACCGTCATATAAACTAGTTTAGTTGTTCAGTTAAAGAGGCACTGCCTCAGAAATTTTTATTTGCTCAGTAGAAGCGTCTTACTAAGTAGATTACAAAACTATTTTTATTCTTTCCATACGATATCAAATATGACCAAACGTAGTTTTTGTAAACTAACGACAATGACGAACGACAATTTCATCCAATCGAATTGCATAAAATCATAAACGATCATTATTTTGGTTCCAAAAATAATATCAATAGGAATTTCATTATATTGTATAGAAAAAATGAAAAATTAAAGAAAATTTTATTAAATTAAAGCCTTCTTCGCGAAAGTTTGTCTCGCGAAACATTCTTTTTCGGTGGTTCGCGAAAGTTTTAAACTTTTTACAACCGCGAAATCTTTTCTATAAAATTATTTTAATGACGCTTTAAAACGACTTGACTACAACAGTAGCTATGTTTTTTATCAATTTTTATCTTGATATTTGTTTGTAAAACTAAAAAGACTTTAAAATCTCGGCTTTTAGCTAATTTTATATTAGAAAAGTACGTAAAATATATTTTTACGAAATATTTTTACACACAAATCTCGAGATGATACGACGAACCGCGAAAGTTTGTCCTCGGGAATTTTATAATAATTGCAAACCGCAAAAGTTTCTCCCATTAAATAACTCCCATGCGGTCATAATACAGCAAATGAGCAGAAGTTGATAGTCATATTTCAAATTTAAATTCGGGGAAATTCCAAATATCTTTTGAATAAAATTTTTAGCATTAACTGTAAAATAAAAAGAATCATGGTTTCACACCCCTTTGCACTTTAACCGTGTAACACATGCTCCAATAAAAAGTTGTTATACAAATCTGACATAGATACACACTTAAAAACTTTTAACAAAACAAAAATCCAGGATCAAATACTACACTTTTTTATCTATCTAGACCAGATAATATAGGAGCCACGCGAAGCTAGACTTTTTGCCACTAGTATACTATGATGGACCATGTTTTGAAGTTTCAGAAAAGTTTTAGTATACAGCCTGGGGCGCGTTATTTTGCTCTCCAGCGCTCTGTATTTCTTTGAGTAAAGGTACCATGTACTTTTTCAAAAAATGCTTTTTCAAATGCCTAACCAAGATTGACTATTTGACCCACTATCATAAATCAGTTTTGTAAAACTAAACTTTATTTTATTTATAATTAAAAATTCTAAAAAAGGAAACTAAACAAGTGATAGATAGACATTGGATCCCCGGCAACTGATGTTTTTAATCAAATGGTACTTTCAACTTATCATGCAGAAAATGAGAAGTATTGTAAAACAATGCAAAGATGTACCTATAGTGAATATCATCAGCTCTTTCATTGATGAAAACGCAAAAATTACATCTTTATACTGCACTGCATTGGTATCGAAAAATTAACATTTTAACTTCATCATGCAGCTTGCATGCAGCAAATGAGCAGAATTATGAAGAAACTATAGGATCAAATATTATGATTTACTAATATCTATCATTGTACAAAGTTTCAAGTAAATTGGAACACTGTAGCATGAGATATCAAGCGAAATATCAATTCCACACAAAAATTGACTTTTTGACCTCAAACAGCCGGCAAACGAGCATTTTCGGACTGATGCCAGTTTAAAGCCTTTACTTGCCTCTAGCTTTGTGCAAAAAATAATAGTCAATGAAGGGATCTAGAGATATATTGAAAAATAGTGATTTTTGGGCAAATTTTGACCTTTTGACCCCAATTTCGGGTAAATAAGAATTTTTGTCAAAAATCCGGCTCTGTCACTTTGAATAACTTATGACCCATCAACGTAATGCAAAAAATCAGAAAAAACTGATCAATGGTTTCTGAGGAAATTGTGTTATGGACGGACGGACGAACGGAGGGAGCTGAATTTATAGGATCCCTTCTGCAAAAATAAATAATTTAAGGAAACGCACACACGTAAAATATGTAGTGCTATGTCGTTTTAAATTTGAGCAAAAGAAAAGTTGGACTTGTTTATTCAGTTGGAAAAATACTCTTATGTTTGTTTTCGTTCAAAAACCATTGAGAGAAAAAAATCTTTTTTTTTCACGTTCTTATTTTCTTTAGACAAAACAGTAACGAATAATAATATAGGAAAAGTGTTATTATTTACCCTCTTACTATGCTCAAACATATACAAAACTAGAAAAATCTAATGAACAGAACTTGAGGTACAGGGCAAATTGCCCATTTTTTGCCCAAATTTGACTCACTTAAAAAATCGAACGAACGAATCTTGAGATACAGGGCAAAATGTCTATTTGGATTTGCCGAAGGGGTCCTATAAATTCAGCTCCGTTCGTTCTTCCGTTCCTCCGTTCGTCCGTCCGTAACACTCAGATCTCAGGAACCGCTCATTAGATTTTTCTGATTTTTTGCATGAAGTTAAAA
>JAYJMI010108763.1:0-10879 GCA_036873855.1 Sarsia tubulosa
TGGTATTGTACTCTTGAGATGTCCCAGACAATCCCACAATGCAACATTTTAAAGCACGTGTTAATAACAGCAATATCATCTATTGAGCTAATCTGCTTGCAATGTAATTAAAGCACAGCGGTAACAGTAAGAGAAGGAAGTCAGGCTTGTTTAGACCAAGAGAAATAAGAGTCTAAGTTAAATTAAAGTATCTTGAAATTAAACTTCGTGTTGACGTCATACCTGTTGTTTGTAAGATTCTGTATGTGCTCTTTCTTCTTCGATCTGCATTTGTAGATCTTTACAACGTTTTTCATTTCGACGTTGAGCTTTATTTAACTGTTGACGTTCCTTCGTTTCTTGATCCAGTTGGATTTCAAGATTGTTAATTTTACTTTCAAGTGTAGAAACCGTGTTCTTATTGCGTGATCGTAGACTGGATTCCAAGTCAGCGAGTTTACCTTGTAAGTCTTTGTTTTGACGTTCGAGTGACATACGAGTGTTATCGAGAGATTGAGCGGCACTTCGTTCAGAGTTGAGTTCAGCTTGCATCTGTTCCAATTGTAAATTACTTCGCTTGACCTGTTATATAAAATAAACTTTTATGATGAAAGAATAGAATATCAGGATTTTTCACAAAACAATTTTTTTTTTAATATTATTTCATCTAAAAGTTGCGAAGAAAAAGATCAGTTTTTTCGCAAATTCAACTAGCATGAGTTAATTAAGGAAATTAGGCCCTCTCAAAACTTTATTCAGTAAAGGACTTACTTTATCTTGCATAAGTTCTGTTTGTGTTCTTTCTTCTTCAAGTTCTTCTTCGAGTGCATTCAATTGAACTTCAAATCGTTTACGTTCTTCTGCTACTGCAGTCTTAGCAGACGAGTTGTTATTCAATTCTTCGAGTAACTCGTCCCTTTCTGCTTCGATAGTTCGACGGATACGTTCTGCTGCTGATAAGTCTTCTTGCATTTGTAAGAAATCGGCTTCAAGTGTTTTTAATCTCTTTTCGTTTTCTTTAACCTAGAAAAAACATTTCAAGAAAAAATTATTAGAGTAAGCATTTTTTTAAAGTTTAAGTATTCTTACTTGTATTAAAACCCTATAATTCATATAGAATAGCGCATTGGATTACACATCACCACTCTATTAGTTATTATCTAATGACTAAATTATCTATATAGGTTATGCCAGTAATGTAGGGAAATTGTATACGCCGTTCTCCGGTAAAAGCCGCGGTTACGGTTTTGTCAATTACAATATGCTAAATTAATGGTACTTTCTTAGTTTTTACGAAATAAAATGTCCATTTTTGATATTTTAAAACCTATTTCTAGTCATAAAACCCACTAGTCCTGAAATGGTCTGATAAATAATCATGAAAACAGCATGCTCGCCATTAAAATCTGTCCCTCGAGCAAAATATCGGCTTTTACCAGAGAAGGCTGCATTCTTTAGAAATACGTCAATGAATAACAATAAAATGTAAAACATGTTTGAAAATATGTCGAAGAAATGATAAGATGAAAAAGAACTGACCTGTGCTGCTAGATCATCACGTGATTGTCTAGAATCTTCCAAATCTCGTTGTACATCTTTCAGTTGATTTTGATATTTCTTCAATTGTTTTAAGCCATCTTCTTTGATACGGTTGGCTTGGTCAAGTTGACTTTCGAGTTCTTTGACGTCACCTTCGAGTTGTCGGCGAGCAGCAACGGCAGTACTCTTAGATTTACGTTCATCTTCGAGTTCAGCTTCAAGTTCTCGTAACTAAGGCGAAAAAACAGAATAATATGTGAAACCAATTTATCTTATCATTTGCATGAATTGGTATTTTTTTTGCATTAGCTAGTTTGCATTAGCTAGCTTGCATTAACTAGTTTGCATTAGCTACTAGCTTGCGTTAGCTAGTTTGAAAACAAACAAACAAACAGATTTTTCCTCTTAATTTTTAGGACACACCGTTCTTAGATATAAAACCATATCAAACCATATATGAACTACAATAGAAATTTAATTCATCTCTTTTCAAGTACTTTTTAAAGAAATTCCTTCCAACGAGATTTTAAACACTACCATATTGTTAATAAGAAATTACTTAAATCACACACTACTGACTTAATAATTTAATAAGACTTTTTGTACTAACGTTGCTATAAACGAAAACAACCTTTTGAATCCCTAAAACAACCCTTAAAAAATAATAGATAAAATGTTGAGTTCTTACTTGTTTGACTAAGACACGTCGTCCTTCTTCTACCGCATCATCCTTAGCAAGCAACTCCCGATCAAATTGTGCTTTCTGTGCTTGCATGTTCACTTCTAATCTCAACTTAGCATCTTCGCATGCTTGTAATTCATCCTCAATCTCCTCCACTTGGGTTTTTTGTTCAGCGAGTTGTTGGTCGAGTAGACGGCGAGCTTTTTCTAGATCGTGGACGTTCTTACCTACATCGTCTTTAGTTTCGACAAGGTCTTGAAGTTCTTGTTGTAATGATTTACGTTGACGATCAGACTGTGAATCAAAATAACAGAAACATTATCTTTAGGAATATAAAAAAAATCACAAGGCGTTTATAGTTCGTCATACTACTAAATCCGTACAGTAGAGTTTTGAGTTTAAAATAACTTTCATTTTAAAAAGAACGTATAAACAAATTTGACTATTATTTTAGTGATATGCTGTAGGAGGGAAGAAGTAATTTAATTAAATCAATCATAAATTATGACGTTAACAATGTTTTTTACTTCAAAAAAATTATTCACAAAAGAATACTTTCAGCTGTTTTGACAACTAACCATCAAATTTAATCACAAAGTCGATTTTTGTCACATATTCTAGCAACAAAGAAGTTTTAATTCAGACGATTTCTTACAAGATGAAATATCTTTCCTTACCTCTAATAATCTGTCTTCTAAATCTTCGTTAGCATTCTGTAAGGATAATGCTTTCGTTTCATTTTGTCTTGCTAATTTTTCGAAATTATCACGTTCAAGTGAAAGTGCCATTGAGTTTGCTTTTTCTTCTGATAACATTTGATCAAATTTCTTTTGTTTGTGACTCATCTGTGCAGCTGCGTTCTTCTCTCTCTCCATTGATAGAGTAGTATCATCTAGCTCACCTTGAAGTTTCTTCTTGTTTTTGTCGAGTCGAACGACGTCAGCTTGTGATTTCTCTAACTCAGCTCTTAGTTCTTCATTCTCACGTTTTTGTTTTTGTCGAGTGGCTTCGGCTGATTCGAAGTCAGAAATTTTAATTTCAATTTCTTTTTTAGCACCATCCAACTAAACACAAGATAAATATTAAAAAATAAAAAAACTTAGTTCCAATCTATTGTTATTGCAATATTTATAATTGGTTAAAACAAATAACCGATAATAAATCATCAAAATATAAATTTTGCTTTGCAGTTTATATATTTATTGGCGGTAATGGTACTGTACAAAAAAATTAATTTTAATTTTGTAACTTTTTTTGACTAATTTTGTCTGTTATTTCTTACCCATGTAGCAAAAAAGCATATCAAAATTAAAAAATATTCTAACTCTCAGACATTTTTAACTCTTTATCAATACAACAGACAAACACAGCTGATTTTAACACTACAAACTGCTGTTCGTTTGATTTCATAATAAGATAATCAAACAAAGAATTATTCATTATCCTTGAAAAGGTTATCTTATTAGTTTTCCAAAAATAATACTAATATCTCTAACACAATTATAAAAGTTTTGAAACTTTATAAGAACTATACCAAAGGTTTAGTTACAGTTCATTGTTTGTGCTTAAAACCAACACATGGTTAATGACCAGTATTTAGGAAGGTTTTTATTAAACAGAGTCGCAGAATCACCTTAAAACTGTTTAAGATTGCCTTTAGGTCAGCATTGCCGAAAGAATTCGACTTGAGTTTGGCTGACTTTTTATCTCGAATTTTTTAATAAACCATGTGCAAAAAGTGGACTAATTTCAATTTAACCTCACAGCTTATAACTTTATAGCGAAAAAATTGCTTAAGAGTAAAAAGATGAAATTCACTGAAAATCTTCTCAAGGGAAGAACAAGAAAGAATATCATTACTTTACTTTTGGTATTTGTAATTGCGAAAGAACTTTTTGCTATACCTGTATTTGTAATTGTGAAAGAACTTTTTGCACAGCCTTCTTCTCGTCTTCTTCTTCTTCTAAAGCTTCTTGTAAGCGATTAGCTTCTTCATTAGCCTCTCGTAGTTTTGCTTGGATTTGTAATTTTAATCTGGTCTCTTCAGCTAATTGATCTTGGGTATCTTCCAATGCTGACTCAGCGGTAAGTTTAGCTCTCTAAATTAGAATAGTTTTAATATTCAGTTAAATCTACAGTATGTTAATAAATGAATACTACCTTTTTGAAAGACTCTCTTAAAATTTTTAAAGTTTTAAGATTTTAATGGCTTAAACTTCAAGTTTTTCCTTTCTTTGATTTAAAAAACTACCCAGCTTCATATAAACTGATTTATTACTAGCTAATGCAGTGAAATGGAAATTTTTGGCAGAAAAGAACAATGTGACTAGAAAAAAAGTTCACTATTTTTGCTGAAAGAAAAAAATATATTTTATCAAAATTTTATTCAATTTTTTTTCTGTTCAATATAAATATTTCCTGGCTGAATGTAAACAGGGCTTTATTTTTGAATGGATAACAAAACTTACATCAAGATTAGCAGCTTTTCCTTCAACTTCTTCTATTTGTTGATTTAGTTGTTCACATTCTTTTTGGTATTTTGAGCATGATGAGTCAAGTTTACCTAAGTTCTCATCTTGGGCCATTCGTACAGCATTTGCTTCGTTCAATTGTTGTTCAAAGTTACGTGCCTTGCGTTCAACTTCTTGTTTCTGCTGACTGATTCTCGTCAAATCAGCTGCGATTTCAGCATTTTCATTTTCTAATGCAGTCTTATTTTTTTCTAAAATAAAAAATTATGAAATATAACAGACAAGATTTTTAAAAAAACCCATTACATTATTTAAAGTACTACATTAAAAGTTCTGTAAGATTAATTATCAAGATAATAAAGTGTTGAGTATATTCTAGAATGGATTTTATAAAAACTAAGGCTAGTACTTTAAAGTGACCTTTTATTGTTTAATGATAATAGTTTAAGTTCAATGTTTTAGCTTTCTAGAAATGTTTTATTATTATAATAAGAGTATTAAGAATCACTTAATCGATTTTTGTACACAATCTAATGCTAAATATTTGCTTCACTGACTGTCACACCTTATTGTACAAAATTGAAGATTGATGTGACAGACAGACCCCTAACCTTATATATTATCTAACAAGACTTACCTAATGAAGCTTTTCCACGTTTGAATGTATCTAATTGGTTGTTCAATTCTTCCACTAAACCAGTGTGTTTTGTTCGTAATTGACCCATCTGTGTTTCGTGTTCACGAGCCTCTTCTTCAATTTGTTTCTTTAATTCAACCAGATCTTCTTCCCGTTTCCTCTGGTAGTCTTTTTGTACGGCTGTAGCATCTGTGGTCATTTCAAGTTCTCCACGGAGCTCATCTAAGTCCTACGAAAAGATAATAATGAAATGATCTCTGATATAAATACCACAACAGTTACGTTTTCACGTTTCTATTTTTAGAAATATCACCAGGCTTTCAAAACAAACTTTAACAATCTAGAAATTTAGGCTTACATTTTCTAAGTCTCTCTTTGCTCTATCAATCTTTTCTTTAGCTGATTTTTCAGATTCAAAATCTTCTTTTAATTCATCTAATCGTGCTTGTAATTCTCTCTTTTCACGATCTAAAGTTGTTCGTTTTGCCATTTCTTCGTCTCCTCGTGCAATGGCTTCAGCTAGCTCCTTGTCACGCCTTGCTAAGTCATCTTCCAACTCTACAATTCGTTGTTCAGCTTGTTGTAATTTTGCACGTAACTCAGCTAGTTCTTGCTCAAGTTTCCTTTTATCTTTTTGTAATTCATGTCCAGTTTTGTCACCTTTTGCCATTTGATCTTCTAATTCAGAAATAAAAGCTTCTTGTTTTGCTTTTTGTTTTGTTAATTGTTTAGCTTTGTCTTCCTCTTGAGCTAATTTTGTGCTGAATTCGTTCACTCTCTCTTCTAGTTGTTTTCTATCATGAGTTAACTTAGCATTTGAATCTTCTACAAGAGACTTTTCATCTTCAAGTTGTTTTAGTTTAGCATCTACTTGGACTTTCTCAAGTTGTAGTTTTTGACGTTGTGCTTCTTCTTCTTCGAGACTAGAAATAAATAAAGACAACATTGATTACTTTCTTACACAAACACATTAAACATTCTAAGGCTCGTTTGGACTCAGGAAACTTTTTTGTGGAAATTATTTTAAAATAGAAAATTTCGAACTAGCATTTTCTTTTTATGGAAAATTATCCTGAGTATTCTAACGTTATTGCAAGATTGTTAATTTAAGACATTAATTTAAACAAAAATTGGAAAAACGGGAAAAAAATTCTTGATCTAAAAAAAATAAATTAGTTGGCAATCCTTTAAATTAAAACAAGGGATAAATTACTATTGGACCACCAGAATTAAAAAAAGAATTTAAAATTTATATAAGACATTAAACACAGGATCAATTACCATTGGAATCGTCGCATAGATTATTTGTAAAAAGATGAAAAAATAATGACAATATCTAAAGATTTACCAAATTTGACCTTTTGACCCTGTTTCCATGACAAAGAGTTTTCTAAATTAATCCACCTTCTTCACTTTTCTTCATTTATGATGCATTAACTTATGCAAAAAATCAGAAAAAAATAATGAGCTGTTTCTGAGATCTGAGTGCTACAGACAAACAGGCAGTAAAAATCTTTTGACCCATATTTAAAAAGTTTTCAGTAACATGAAACCTATGTCAGTTTTAAACATATACTATCCTTTAACTCTGTGCAAAATATTATAAAAAATCTAATGATCGGGTCTTGAGATATTCTCAAAAACGTAATTTTTTGGGCCAAAATTGACCTTTTGACCCTGATTCCATGACAACAAGAGTTTTCAAAAAAAATCGAGATTCATCACTTAGTTACAATTACGTTTTAACTTCATGCAAAAAATCAGAAAAAACTAATGAGCGCTTCCTGAGATCTGAGTGTTACAGACGGACGGACGAACGAAGCTGAGTTTATAGGATCCCTTTCAGCAAAGCAAAGGATCCAAAAATAGTTTGTTTACTGTACAAATTTTCTGAATATTATATTTTTACTATGATCAATTTTTGCAGGGAACAAATAGAACCAAGATTTACAACGAAAACACCAGATGTTTATTAAATTAAAAAGTTTAACAAACCTTTCTTCAAGGTCTTGAATTCCCTGTTGTAATTTTTTCTTTTCTTCGGATAATTTGGTAGCTTTGTCTTCTTCATCGGCTAATTTCATTTCAAAATCTTGTATTAAATCTTCAAGCTCTGTCTTACGTTGAAGCAATCTGTTTCTTGCTTCCTCTGCTTCTTGGCATAATTCAGTTTCTGCTTGTAGTTGTTCAGCTAATGTATTACGTTCTTCAACAATTTTGTCGTGTGTTTTGAGTAAAGCATTATGAGCTTCTTCAATTTTATCTGCTTTGTCTGTTAACTAAAAATTGGAAATAACACAATTGTAAACAAAGAAAATCATTACAGAACTTTTTAAATAGAGAGCTGTGTAAGTTCTGCTTTTAAGTCAATGATAACAGGGTTATTAACAATATAAATTGGATTTGTTTACCTTCGAAATAATATAACATTTAAAGTGCAAGTGTGCAAGTTATTTTTGTGTTAAGTGCCAGAAATAAGATTCTAGTATTCTTATAAAAACAACACCAGTACTTACATTTTTAAATTCATCTTCTTTTGCACGAAGTTCATCTTCTTGTCGTGAAACATTCAACAATGGTTTTACTTTTGTAAACAATCTCCACCATTGCCAGTTACGCAACTTCATCCAACTTCTTCCGTTACGTTGAATAACACGAATTGCAGATAACTGTTGAATACGTTTCTTGTAATTACGTCGGGCAATATTACCACGACAGAAAGCTTGAAATTGTATAATGATTTCGGTTAATTTGATATCACGTTCTTCTTCCAAATGAGCTAGTACACCAGCACGGAAAAATATCTTGGATTGACCAATTCTGTATAGATTAGGATCCATTTCTAAGCTGTCAATCTGAATAAAGAAGTCAAAATTATTCAATATATTAAACATTTTTCTTTCTGAAGAAAAACTAATTTGTTTAAATTAAAGAAGATGAAGATTTTTTGTTATGTTTAAGACCTAATAAGGCAAGGCAACTTTTATTCGTTTTTCAAAGTGCAAGGTTTCAAAAATGCAATTATGGTAAAAAATACACATTGGCTATTTAAATTTTTTTTTCTTAGATGATATTATAAAAAATATAGGGCTATGTAGGTTGTTGGTTAACTACAACACTTTTAATTACAGTAGTTTTTGCAAAAAGTTACCCACCATTTGTTTGGCTGCTTTTCTACCATCCATAAAGCCTCTTGGTACAACGCCTGGACATAAGATTTCATATCGTTGTCTGAATTCCTGGAAAAGAATTCTGTTAGGGAAACCTTGACGACAGATACGAATACCCTCCAACACACCATTGCAACGTAACTGATCAAGCACAAGATGGTTGTCAATTTTACCAGCACGTTTGTCGTAATTAGGAATGATACATCGAACAAAGTTTGGTTTTGTACAATTCAACGTGTTCATGAGTCCAGTTAGTTGTTCCTATAACATAAATAAAAATAATTAGTCAAAAATTGTTGATGATTTTATACTGGCGTTAACTTTAAGTGAATTGATGGGTGTTCAGTATCTTCAAATTAGTAAAAAAGAACATCTAAACTAAAAAACTGAAGGATATTTTTGCTTTTAAAAAAATATATCACAAAACCTTCAATTTCTTTTCTTTTCTTTAAACATTATTTAATACATTAACTAAAAAAATGAAAAAGTATTACCTTGTATAATTGTGATACTGTTCTGAACATTCCTTTACGTGTTCTTGATTGTCCAAATGTTGTGTCCATACCCTCAGTGACACTCATACCAACCATGTTTTCTAAAGTAAGAATCTCATAGTAAGTTAAAGTCATAATAACTTATGGAGAAGTTAAAACAGCCACTGTCTGAATATATTAAAGGAATCTAACAAGATATTAAACCAGTTGTTTAAGGCATTTGACTATTAGTACTAAGAATGAAGCAGTTGATTTTAAATATATTATTTATCTGCCTAATAATATTCTAGTGTGACAATTTTAACTGCTTTTAACAGAAATATAGTCATAATTTAAAAAAATGCTTAAATTTTTATTCTTTCTCAAGCTTGAACAGAAGAGGTCCAAAGTATTAAAACAGGGTTCGACATTTGCCAAAAAAAGCATTTGCTGTACATGCACGTACTCCCTAAATTATTTATCTTGTACTTATAGATAACATTTTTGTTGTATAGGCTACAGTAGATCTTTATGATATATTTATCTAATAGTTATGTAAATTAAGTATTGCTTATTGCAACTGATGTATGATCAAAGAAAAAAAAATAACAAAGCTGTTGGAATAGATTATTGTTCATTGGATATAAGTTAATAATACTTCATGTATGACTGTAAAAAATCTATGTACGTGCAAGTACTAGTAGAAAAATGATTTGTCAAACCCTGTAAAAAAGTTACTTTCACTAAAATTTTACAGCATTGTAAAATTATTTTGCAAACAAAACACCAATTTGTATTGATTGTATTAGATACCTGTATCTTTCCATAAGGTAGCAACAAATGGATCACTTGATGCAGCTAACAAAGCAACCACATTGTCGTTCAATGGGTCCATATTCTTTGTTAACCATTGAGCTGCAGAGTAATCAACACGTCCTGCATAATGAATAACACAGAAATCGGAGTTGGATCGGAAATCTGGTTTCAAATATTTTGGATGTTTGGTGTGTTGTTTGTGTAATTTTTCAGTGTAACTTTTATCAGTAGCTTTGGGGAACCAACATTCTTCGTCAAGAAGTGAAAGAACACCCATTGGTTTTTCAATTAAATCAATTGTAGGTTGTAAATCAAGACCAAAATCGATAAATTTCCAATCAATGCCTTCTTTTTGGTATTCTTCTTGTTCCAACACAAACATAGTGTGATTGAAAAGTTGCTGTAACTTTTCATTGGTATAATTAATACACAGTTGTTCAAATGAATTCAACTGGAAGATTTCAAAACCAGCAATATCCAATATACCGATAAATGATGAACCGTCTCGCTTACCACGGTTCAATGATTTATTAATGCGGCCTACCAACCATTTAAACATACGCTCATATAAAGATTTTGTCAAAGCTTCAATTGCAAATTCTACTTGTGCTTTTGTTTGTGCTTTTTGAGTGAACTCCCGTCCAACCTTTACTTTTGGCTTTAACAAACTTTTAGTGAAATCAGTAATAGCAATTCCAAGTAAATGACAAATCTTCTGTGCAATGGTGTTGTCAGGTAAAGTGGCTTGATCAGATTTTCGCTCTTGTTTGAACTCCATGTTTCCAAACAACATAGTAGATGAAATAACTTTGAAGATTGGGTCAAGTTCTTCTTGTGAGATACCCATATCTCTCATGGCTTCTAAGGTGGCCTTGAATTCTTGACGATCGTCCATGTTAGGTAAAACCACATGACCATTTGATAGATAGTTGTAACTTTTTGCATCAAGAAGCAGAAATTGTTCTATGATAAGATAAACAAAAGTCATAATTACAGAAAAGAAACTATTAATGGTTGTTTTTATAGTTTCAGATAAAAACAAGAAAGATTAACTGTTGGACTCCCGGTAATTTTTCAATATCATGCATCAAATGAGCAGTATTGTAAAACAA
>JAYJMI010108874.1:0-20456 GCA_036873855.1 Sarsia tubulosa
TTACGGTCAAATCTCTCATAAGAATTTTTTTTACCCCCTTAATAGTTACCAGTCTCTTTTTACCCCCCTAAATATATGTTTTTAAATTCTCGTAACTTCTTTTCTAGTCATTAAAAAATAACGAAAATTTGCATATAGGCTTATTTTTCGACGAGGAAACCAAATCTTTGATTTGTTTTGCATATAAGGTATTATCAAAAAAGTTCAAAATGGCGGATTCCTTACGGTAAATAGGTGTATTTACTGATGAAATAATAAAATCAGAATAACTTTGTGAACAATTTCAATAGATTTCAGCTAGCTCGTTTTTAATGTTAAGTATTTCAATCATAAGTCTATAGTTATTTTAGTGATGGATAGTAAATGACCGGTATCTTTTTCTAAAAGTACTACCACAAGTAGACTAATACATTATAAACGATTCTATAAGGGCTCTTTCATGCAATTTGTATGTTTTTAAGTTAGATTTTCTACGGTGGAACATCCAACTCAATGAAGAATACTTGAATTAAGATTAAACAAGTGACTTAAAGATACATATTTTTTTCTGAAAGAATAAATAAATTGAAGTTCTTATCAAACAATAGAGTTTTCTGTTGGCCTTGTTACTGATATCAAGAAGTTTTTATTAGAAAGAAAAAAACCGTCCATTGTTAACCTTAATGAATCTATTTATCTGTCGATAATTCATGCAAAAGTAATAATTTCGATTATACTTTTAAGCATTGACGATAACTTATAGTGTTCAAATCTTGTGCTTATTTATTACTTACTCGTATTATTTATAGGCGGGTTGAGTGCTGTATCCAAAGACAAATACATAGTTACAACTTTGTTAAGAAACACTGTCTATATATTGAGAAAATCCAGTTAATTCTCTTATTTC
This sequence comes from Sarsia tubulosa, assembly GCA_036873855.1. Taxonomy (NCBI): domain Eukaryota; kingdom Metazoa; phylum Cnidaria; class Hydrozoa; order Anthoathecata; family Corynidae; genus Sarsia; species Sarsia tubulosa. Next base: position 887 of record JAYJMI010108874.1, read on the forward strand.
CAAGTTTGATTTACAGCTAAACGTTTTATAAATTTGAATTATCTTCGTAGAATATTGTTCTTAGTGACTTTTTTAACAACCATAGTAAGCAGTAGGCGAAGAGTCGAAGGCTATCCTACCGAATAGGTGGATAAAGAATTCACAAGCTACTGTTTCTAAAGAAACAGTTTTTTATAATTCCTTCTAATATTGGTATTTATATATATATTATAAAATAATATATATAATATAAATTATAGGTTATTATCAATAGTTACAGTGTGTAGTTTATAGTTTGCGTCAGGTTATTCCAATCTTAGAATGTCCTTCTAAGTTACTTGGGACATTAGCATCAGCCAAAGTTGTATACATTTTCATGTGAAAATAATAAGTCATTTATATAAATATTATATAACACTGTTTCTAGCGCAGACCCTTGCGGAACTCCTTTTAGACCAGCTTCTTCTAAAAAGAAAAGTCATTTTGACTCTTTGCTATCAATTCCTTAGATAGCTTAATATGAGCTTTAAAAGAATCTGCACTGAAACCATAGAAAGTTAGTTTTGCAGTTAGTTGTTCATGATTAAGTGTAACAAATGCTTTTGAAAGATTAATCGAATTGCTCCAGCATAACCATCTTTATCTAAAAGCAATTTAAACTTTTCTATCATAAGAGTGTCTGTTTGGGTTCTACTCATTTATTTGCTCTTGCATTGACGTCTAAAATATCATTGAATCTGTGGGTAAAAGACTAACTTGCCTATAGTTCTTAATATTTGTAGCATCATTTTTCTTATAAATAGGGGTAACATTTGCTAGTTTCCAACCTTCAGGAAAACTACTAAGTCTAACAAGTTGATTATTCTAAAACATTGGCAAGTGATTAATCACCAGCATTAGCCATATCTTTTAAAGTGGAAAGATCAAACTCGTTCCCAGTGCCTTTTACCTCGATATTTTTTTCTGGTCGGTAACCGACATCAAAAAGTAGAAAAAGAGGTAAGAGGCCCTGGGATCGAGGTTGTGGAAAGATGGTTTATTTCCAAATGTACTCTTCTTCTTTGAAAAAAAATAGAACGCTTCACGAGGCTTTTGAAACATCCAATTTATTAGTCTAATTTTAGCAGATTTCGGGATTTCGGAAAAATATCGGCGAGGAAATATTCCGGATCATTTTTATAAATATCCGACTAAATCTAGTCTACCAATTTATCAGCTTCCACGTGTAAAAAAGCTCGGCTTTAAATAACGGCAAATATAATATTAAATTATTTAGGCTGATATTTTTAAAGCAATAGCAGCAAGTATCTATTAAATTATTTAGATTGATATTTTTAAAGTAGGTATTTATAACGTCATAATATGTGACGTTAAACGATAGATGTATCTTTTTTTTTTGGAAAATCATGTGTTACATAAAATTTAAAGTTTCTTTTGATAGAATAAAGATTTTTACATGAAATTTGCCTTAAATAAAAAAGAAAGTAGGTTCTTCTAAAATTATTTTAATCAGAACACCATTTTATAACATCACAAAAAGTCTGAAAAGTGAAAAAAAACGAAAAATGACGTCATAAAAATTGCTGACGTCATCAGAAATGACTAACAATTTTCGATAAGGAGTTTTTAAAGGGATATATAGAATAAACAATTTTTGAACGTTTTAAAACGTTTGATTCAATATTAAAAGAGTCATTGCTGTTTAAATTTTTTGAATTTCGATTGAAAAAGTGGTAAAGTCGATACCAGGCTTGAACAAAACAGCCCTATTGTTTTTTAGCTGGAGCAACGGCCATGAATTTTTTACCAAATATGGTTATTAATTAGATGTTAAAAGATGTCAAAGATAGATAGGGTAAGGCAGAAAGCTAAAATTTGATCAATTTAATAGTAAATGAGTTGAAATAGGGATAATAAAAAGGAAAGTTTTATTATTCTACCTAAATTTTCTCATGTACTTATTTTCAAAAAGCCTTATTTCTCCAAAATAAGAAAATTCCGGCAATTATTATTTTTTTCATAGGAGAGGCGTTCAGGGGAGAGAAAATGCTAAAAATAGAAGCTCGTTTTTATATAAAAAAAAGTTAAAACCAGTTTTATGCGACTTTATTTACAGATAAAATTTATCAATCTTTAAATGCCATTGAAAAACTTAAATAAAATTATATTCCAATTAATGATGAATCTACCAACTTTCCTTTATAATGCTTCGTAGGCTTTCATTTAAAATAATTCATATTGAATAATTGAATAATAAAATTTTTCAATTTTATAGCAATAAAAGTATTAAAGCTATATTTTTAAATATAAAACTACTAAATTACTTAGTTGTAAACATTCGTGGCCATATCTTTTAATATAAATTACATGATTTATTATTTGATTGTTTTAAGAATTTTTTTAGCTGTTAGTCTATTTTTCACACTCCTAGACTCTTCTATTAAAATGGGTATCATGCAGAAATGATATTTATTTTTTGACACAAAGTTTAGTTGTTATGTTGTATTAATGATTGACGTTCATGAATATACCATACGAACCATTTAATAATTGCTTAAGAGCAAAAAAGTATTATTGAAATAAAAATTTTCATATATTAAAAAAAAAAACATATTTTGAAATAATTTCTCAATGGGCGTTGTGTTAAACCACCGTCCGCAGTTCCACCGTTCCACCGTCCTCCGTCCACCGTTCACCGTCCACCGCTCACCGTTCACCGTTCACCGTTTTCATAAAATTTTATGAAAATAGAATCTAATGACCAGATTTGTATATATTATATGAATCCAATATATTCTGTGTATCTGCCATATCAAATGTACCTTATTAACCCTTGTCTTTCCAATGTATTATATATACAATGTATTTGATGTACACTGTGTATCCTTATCTATTTAATGTATGTTATGTATGCCCTCTATCTTTCTATTCTACGTAACTAACTACGTAACTCTGTATGACTAATGTATCCTATTATAAACTACGAACCCTGTGTAATTTGTGTATCCAACAAAGTCTATGATCCTGTGTATCCGATGTATCTGCATCTTGCTAATGTATCAATCTACGTATTCAATATATGTAATGTATCCATGTATCATTATATTTACTTATATCATGAATTTTATGCCCCAAATGTATCATATATATTGTATCCAATTTATCCTTAGCTTATATATTTAGTATCTTCCATCTTCCATACTTACTTCATATACCTTAAACAAGCAAAGTATTCGCAGTATCTAGAATGATGTATTCTATGCATTCTACTTATCCAATTTGCCATATGCAGTTTATCTCCCGGCAGCTATTTCAATTCTAGAGACTATTAGATAAAGGAGATAATGATATACTACAAACTTACCTTTACTCTACTTAAACTACCTAGTATACCTATACAAGCTACGATACCTAGTATACTAAAAATACTACCTAATATAGCTAAACTACCTAGTATACTTAAACTATCTAATATACCTAAACTGTCTAGTATACTTAAACTACCTAAAATACCTAAACTACCTATATACCTAAACTACTTAGTATACCTAACTTTCCTATTATATATTTCCTACCAAGTATAGCTAAGCTATCTAGCATACCTAAACTACCTATTACTCTTTTCCTGCAAAATATAAATAATTTACATAGTATACCTAAACTACCTAGTATACCTTGTATATCTAAAATACCTAAAATATCTAATATACTTAAACTACCTAGTATACCTATCCTTCCTATTAATATAACTAACCTACCCAGTATAACTAAACTATACAGTATACCTAAACTACCTAGTATACCTAAACTACCTAATAATTAATCTACCTACAATTTTTCTTATTAATTCTTTGGAAAACATGCATTTCACACAAAAATTGGCTATTTAGGACAAAGTTGGATACCAATTTTCGGAGTTATACTGCCTTTAATTGAAAAAAAACCGAATTGGTCGATGGAGACTGGGTTCTAGGCTGTAAGACCACGTGGTATTTACTTTGTCATGTGATCCTACGATTCCTAAGATTCCTAAGTCTTAAGTCTGTCTCGCCAATTGACCGAGCCAATAACACGGCACTTTATTAATGATTTTATCGTTCTAACTCACTTGCGCTGATTTAAAAAATAATTTAGAAAGAAGAAAATTTCCAAATATTTATGCTTAAGATTGTGGTATAACTACCTAATATACCTAAATACCTCAAATACTTAGTATACTTGAACTACCTGGTATACCTAAACTACCTAGTATACCTAAACTACCTAGGATAGCTAAACTAAAAAACCTTAACTGGTAAACCTTAACTCTCTATTATACTTAAACTACCTAGTATACTTAAACTATATATTATACCTAAACTACTTAGTATACCTAAACTACATATTATAGCTAAACAGCCTAGTATACTTAATAAACGTAGAACTAAACTACCTAGTATACTTAAGTTGCCTAGAATATCTACACTACATAATACATCTAAGCTACCTAAGTTACCTATTACAACTAGACAACCTAATACACATAAACTACCTAGTCTCCCTAAACTACCTAGCATACTTGAACTACATAGTATACCTAAACTACCTAGTATACATCAAATAGCTAGTGTACTTAAACTACTAGGTATACCTAAACTACATAACATACCTAATTGCACCTAAAATACTTAAACTATCTAAAGTATTAAGTATATCTTGACTACCTACTAATATAACTGTAAAGAATATAGATAGGAAACATAACGCGATATTGTTTGTTCTTTTTATCTACTGATCGTAGTAATCTAATCTGTATTTATGATTAAATAACTTAACGATTAGCCTGTACACTTTCCCCCATTTACACTATCTTATTTCTAACACCGTTACTCAGCCTTTGTGAAACCCTATACAAAAATCAGAGTGCAGTTACATTTTCTTCAGAATAGTTAATTTTAATTGACTATTTTTGGTCCTTTATAGCAAATATTTTTAAAAAAATAATGCATCAGCTAAAAAAAAATATTCATCAATATCCAATGTTTTGAAAATTAAAACGAGTTAAGATTTCTCTTATCCAAATAGGTAGAGACCATTATTTGAAATGTCATAATTTCGGTATTTAATAGGTAGTTTAGAATTACTAAGTAGTTTAGCTATACTAGATAGGTTAGGTATAATAGGTAATTTAGGCATAATAGGAAGGTTAGGTATACTAGGTACTTTAAATATACTGGTACTTTAGTTATGCTAGGTAGTTTAGGTATACTAGGTAGTTTAGGTATACTACAAAGTTTAGTTATACTTGGTAGGTTAGGTATACTATGTAGCTCAAGTATACTAGTTAGTTTAGGTTTACTAGGTAGTTTAGGTTTAATATGTTGCTTAGTTAAACTAGACAACTTAGGTAGTTTACGTATATTAAGTTTTAGGTATTCTAGGCAATTTAGTTTTACTAGGTAACTTAGTTATAATAGATAGTTTAGGTATACTATAAATTTCGAGTATACTAGAAAATTTAGGTATACTATGTAGTTTAGGCATACTAAGTAGTTTAGATTTACTAGGTAGTTTAGGTATACTAGGTAGATTAGGTATAATAAGTAGTTTAGGTATACTAGGTAGTTTAGGTATAACAGTTAGTTTAGATGAACTAGTTAGTTAAATTTTTACCAGGTAGTTTAGGTATACTTAGTTAGTTTAAGTTTAATAGGTCATTTAGTTATACTAGATAACTTAAGTAACTTAGGTATTCTAGTTAGTTTAGGTTTACCAGGTAACTAAGGTATACTTTAAAGTTTAGGTATACTATGTGCCGATTGGATTGAAAGTATAAATAATATTTGTACTCATAGAAAAAATGTATATATAAGATATATGGTACACTCATATGGTATATGCATATGATACAAAGAATACAATGTGTAAAAGATTGTACAGTTATTTTATAGTGCCCAATATTATAATAATAGAGCTTTATAAGATCGTCCTGATAGGTCGTGAAACACAGTGTAAGGCCCAAGTAATTCATATTACTGATACAAAGAATTCATATATTACATTAAGCAAGTAAAATTTATAATGTATAGCAGGTAAATTTAGCAAGTCAGGACAACCAAATTTAGAGAACTATACATATATTGGTTAAGAGACACATAATAAATATAGAGGATAGAATAGAAAGGTAATGCATACTTAGATACGTCAGATATATAAGATATACTGGTTACATAGAATACATGTGGTGTGTAAGTTAGGTTGGATACATAGGATATATTAAGCAGAAAAGGATATGTAGGATATAATGAATACGTATGTTAAACTGAAAAGATACAATGGAAATATTTGATCCGAAATGATATCGGATGCAAATGATCATGGAATGAATATGATACACAAAATACATTAGGAAATACAGGATATATAAAGGGTACATAAATACATTACATACATAATATGCATACAATACAGTGAATGCATATGATACATAGAGTAAATAGCATGCATATAACACATATGATACATGACATACGAAGAATAGATAAGATGTATAGGATACATATGATACATAAGTTATATACATAGATATGGATGCATAGATCTATGAAACACAAGATATATATATAAGATCCATGAAATATATTTGATAGATAAAGATATATCGAATGTATCGGATTATATAGTGTATTAGATTAGATGTATTAGACATAGAAATCAAAGAATATATTGGATAGATAAGACCATAAGGTACGTAGAACACATTGAATACATAAGATCCAATGGGAAGATAAGAATGAGTAAGGTAAATAACATACATAACAAACATTGGATTAATAAGATAACATAAATAACTCTATCTATAATAATTTGTATCAGATACAAACAATAAACTTTTATATATAAATTAATATCTGGTTTTTAACATATATTTCTATAAAATTTTACGAAAGCGGTGAGCGGTGGACGGTGGACGGTGAGCGGTGGACGGTGGGTAGGTCGGTGGACGGTAGTTTTACACTACGCCTTTCTCATTGTATATAATATAGAATATTTTTTTTATTTCACGAAATATTTTAATTCGTTAAGAAAACTTTATTTGGCTTTAGTCTTGCATTAATCGATCCCTCTTACCAACGTTGGCAACAAAGATATTTCATACTTAAATTGTGATCTATGTTTAATACTGTTGGATTGCTACTATTGTTCTTTCTACTTACGAAGTAACTAACAGCGCACCATATTACTAAAAATTTCCTGACATAAATAGTACAAAGTTCTTGCTATCTGGGTAATTTCAAAAAATAGATACTTAATTATAAATCTAAAAACACAATTTGAGGGAATTTCTGTCCTTGCAGAAGATGAATTTCAACAAAAGTTAAGCAAAAATTTAGCAATATATAATTGGATATTCACTTAAATTGTTTTTTATAGAATCTTAAAAATGCAATGCTTTACTTTTTTGAATTCTACCTGAAACGTTATTTTTAATTTCTTACTTTTTAGGACAAAAATGGAAGATAAAAAAATAGGTCTTATAGGCTGTTGGCCAAGTGGTATGGCATTAATTTCAGCATTTCACGAAGCAAACAGCAATGGAAAATCAGTACCTAAGATTATATGTTTTGAAAAACAAGAGAAAGTATCGGGATTATGGAATTTAACATGGAGAACCGGGATAGATTCAACTGAGGAACCTGTTCACTCAAGTATCTATCGACATCGATGGGCTAACGGATCAAAAGAGTGTCTTGAATTAGCTAATTACACGTTTGATGAACAATTTAAAAAACCTGTACCTTACTTTCCTCCAAGAGGTGTAACTCAAGGTTATTTATTGGGTAGGTTTGAAAAGTGTAGTAAAGATCAAGATGTAAGATTTAACACGGTAGTTCACAACGTGGTAGAAGATTCTAGAAGGTTTATTATAATTTTTCTGTCCCTTTTATACCTTTTTATCCAGGATTAGAGTCTTTTAACGGTTCTATGTTACATTCACACGATTTTCGAAACGCAGAAAATTTCAAAGACAAAAAACTTGTGATCGTGGGCTCAAAGTATTCAGCAGAAGATATAGCATTGCAGAGTATTAAGTTTGGCGCGAAAAAATGCATCATTTCCTATCGTAAGAACAAAATTGGATTCAAATGCCCGGAAAATATTATCGAAGTTCCTGAATGTCAAAAAATTGTAAATAGATATTTTTATTTCGAAGATGGCAGCATTTATGAAGCCGATGCAATAATATTTTGCACAGGGTATAACCATCATTATCCGTTTTTAGAAAATAAGTTACTTTTAAAAGATGCAACCAATTAAGTCTATCTTGAGAACTTTTACAAAGGTATCGTCCTGAAAGACAATAAAAATTTCTTGTATTCGGGAGCACAAAATCAATGTTATACCTTTCCGATGTTTGATATTCAAGCATGGTTTGCTAGAGATGTAGTTTTAGGAAATATTGAAATTCCCGATGAAGAGACGATGAGTAAAGATATTAGCACGTGGTTTAAAAGGTGCATGAGCTTGAAGTCAACTAGTGGAACTTTGGATTTCCAGAAAGAATATTTACATGACTTAATGAAGGTACATGTTCTTCTCTTTTTTTAACAAGGTTTTTATCAGAGAATTTATTTTTCATTCCACTTCAGTAGTATCCTGTGAAAATTAGAGCCAATTTATTTGTGTAGTTTTTGAGATATTTGAATTTCGAATCCGCTAAACAAAAGACACCAAGAGGCAGATTAAGTTTCACAAAGTTTGGAATTATTTTACTTTTAATCGGCTGAATCAAATGAGGTGATTTTTAGCAGATTTATTGACTTTCAAATGCTGTTTACAATACATAAATTTCAATGTAGGTTGCACAAAAATTTAATTACTAACATTGAAGTCTATTAAAGAAAAACTAAAAATATGTGTTTAAGTATTTTTACATTGTTTTTTACTTAAATTTCGCTAGAAATAAAATATTCTGTTACGGATTCCGCATATAAAACCTTCCATTAATTAATGTAATATTATCGAAAACCTTTAAGGACAATGTCTTCAAATTGCGTTAGAAATTAGCTGTAAATGAATTGATGCTATGAAACTTAATATAAAAAAAACAAAACAGATGAAGGACTTTGGAATAAATTTAAAATATCTCTATTTCAAAATTATTTGAATGTCTCAGATTCCATCAACGACAGTTTTTTAAACAATATATATTGCTAATAATATTTGAAAACTGACTACCTGAAGGAAACCCAATTAATATAAAAAATAATAATAGAATAACTTTTTATCAAGGGGCTTTGTAAGAAATATGTCAAGTTGAAGTAAAAATGTCTATAATTTCCTTGAAGAAGTATGATATTATAATCGATGTTTTTAATATTAATTATTTTTAAAACTTTCTTTGTAGTGCAATTCTTTACGAATTTGTAATAATTGGGCGTGGTTTTACATAAAGTTTAACTTTCCTTTGAGACAATCTGCTGTTAATCCCAGGAATTATGAACAGAAAAAAAGTGGACATCGTCATTTTCAAAAAATGAATAAGCTATTATAGTTTAAGATTTTTAATAAGATAAAAAGATCTTATTTGATTATTGTCACGTGATATTTGAAACTTTTTTTATAATACCTATTGTTATTATATAAATATGTGACGTATTTTTGTATTAAAAAACTTATAGTGATTAGTTTTATTTTCCTGAAATACTATTTTGAAATTTTTTTATACATTTAATTATCTGTATACACTTATTTGCATCTAAAATAATAGGAATTTCTTTTTTCTTTCTTTTATTAGTCCAGTCATTAGATTGGCTGTAAGAAAAAACTTTTTTTTTAAACAGAACAATTTTATCTTTCAGGAAACTAACTACTCAAGTATTGAAAATATCTCGAAAATTGCTGAAATGTATCATATTTGTAATCAAGACAAAATTGATGATATAATGACTTTTCGAGACAAATGTTTTACGTCTCCTTACACTGGAACTGTTGCTGTTACACCAAGAAAGAACTGGTTCGATTCACTCGATGATTCAAAGGAATGTTTCATAAGAGAAAACAAAATATCGCGTGTAGCCTGAGTTCCGCATATAAGAAAACACAGAAAAACCGTTTACGATTCGTCAGAGTATGTACTTAGGCTATGTTGAAATATAACTTGTTTGTTAGTTGTATCTATTTAAAAAATTAAAAAAAATAGGACAATTTTTGTCATAATGACATAACTACGTTCCTACTATTTAATTATTTATTTGTTTAAACGCTAATTATTGAGTTCGTTGAGAATATTTGAGTTATGCTTTAATGACTGTATGAATAACCGTGGTTTACGGTTCTGGTTTACTAAAATACTTGTTAAACGAGTTTTTACTACCATTATGTAACTATCCTTAGGAAGTTGGAAAATCATAAAATAATTCTGTGTCGAAAAATTAAAATAAAAGATAAATTTTTTATGGAAATAACTATTATCATGCGATAATTATTGCAGAATCAAAAGATAACTTTTTAATGACGTAGAACTTATATGACTAGTAACTTTTACTTTAAATATTTCATAAAACTGTAAAAATAATATTTTTTTAGGATAACTTTGCTTGGAACAAGATTTTCTTTCGTTTTTAAAAAACTAAAGTTTTTCCGCTACCATAATAAAAGTTAATCAGATTCGTAAAATATTCGTAAATTAAAGCCTTTAAAGTTTTTTACCCTTTCTCTTTATTGGCTCCATATAAGCAGCTGGATTTTCTTACCCATTTACTAAAAGTGACTTTGAAGAATTTTTTTTTTGACAAACAAGTACGTAGTATTGCCGACACTTATTTCGCATGAAAGTGCTGATGTAGGCTCTTTTCTAAACTATAGAATCAGATCGTTAGCAAATGTTCTCCTGCATACACAATTTTTTTCATAGTTTTTTTATATAGTGTTTGACGTTTTTATTCAAAATTAATGTTCGTAAATACCTTACTCATTTAGATGGGAAAAAGTAAAGAGACGCCACTTCTACTTTGCTATTGTGGCCAAATATTTAAGATTTGAAGAATTTCAAAGCAGAATAAAAAAAAAGGAAAAAAAAACCCCTAATTTTCTAATCACATTTTTATATATTAAATAAATAACATTATTCACACTATACATACACATGTATCATAGTTGTATTAAAATCACGGAATTAAAAAATAAATATCGTTGTTTTGTATGGAAACCTTTGATGTAAGCGACATGTTCATCCCATCCTCGACGACAATTTTTGACTATCCATTCTTGTTCATCGTCGTCTGTAAGAAAAAATAAAATATATACTTATTACAAATTAAAAGCAAATAAATTGTTAGAGGTCAAAAATGATCGTTACTATGAAATCTGGCTCTGACATTTGGCTCTGTCTCCTTAAAAAAAAATTAAAAAAAAATAATAATGAGCCAATATACCTAATTAATCAATATCTGCAATGTAAACATACTCGTTCTCCATGCCGAAAGATTTTACTGATTTTCATGAAGCTTCACCTCATTTACAAACATTTTTTTCTCCGTTACAAATATTAATGAAAAAGTGTTTTCTGATTACTAAGGGGCTGAATACATGGCCGAGCCATTTCGGTTGTAGCTCGTCAGTAAAAAAATATTAGCTCAGAATAATGATAAAGTTCATATAAATTTATTTTTGTGATTACATGAAGCGAGTCAGCTCGCCTAGCAGTGCTGGCTCGTTTGGAGAAAGCGAGCCAACCCGCTTAGGCAAGCTGTAAGCGGGTTGGATTTTCCATGTAATCACAAAAACAATGTTGACCCGGCTCATACGCATGCGAAGTTCGGCTAAATAACCAAAGAATTCGAAAATTGTGGATAAACTATAGCAAAATCTTTGGAGCTACAAACGGGTTGGATCAGTCGTGTAATATCGATGGAAACAAATGATAGATAGACATTGAATTCCCGATATTTTTTAAAAAATGGCACTATTATGAAGAAAATGAACAGTATTGTAAAATGATGCAAATGTATACCTATAGCAAATCATTAACTCTTTCGTTGACAAAAATTCAAAAATTACATCTTTATAGCAGCATTTGTATCAAAAAATTATTATTTTGACCTTATCATGCAGCAAATGAGAAGAAAATTTAGGATCAAATAATATACTTTACTAATCTCTATCATTGTACAAAATTTCAAGTGCATTAGAACTCTGTAGCATGAGATATCTTGGGAAATATCAATTCCGCACAACAATTGACATTTTGACCTCAAATTGAAGTCAAACAAGAATTTTAGGAACGGCGACACTTATGCCAGTTTAAAGCCTTTATTTGTCTCTAGCTTTGTGCAAAAAATAAAAAAAGTTAATAAAGGAAAAATGTTGATTTTTTGGCAAATTTTAACATGTTGACCTCAATTTTGGGTAAATAAGATTTTTTTTCAAAATCGGGCTCCGTCACCTTTCATCATTTATGGTTCTTTAACTTCATGCAAAAAATCAGAAAAGACTAATAAGCGGTTACGTACGGACAGACAGAGCTGACTTTTTAGGATCCCTTTCGGCAAAGCCGGGGATCCAATTAAAAAAGTCAGCGCGGTATAAAGGCGAGCGGATCAGAACTTTTCGGACTCTGCAGTGAAAGCTGTGAGTCCAAAAACAATTTCCTAAAGAAGTTTTCAAACATTTTAGTGAAAAATGTGGGTAATCAAAAATGACTAAAATAATTTTCACAGTGTCTCCTCAATTAAATTTATTACTAAATCTATATCTTTAAAGGTACTTTAACGAGAGAAACTTTCGCGAGGGGAAACTTTCGCGTTTCACAATTATTATAAAATTCTCGAGGATAAACTTTCGCGTTTTGTGTCTATAAATATTTCGGAAAAAGTTTTTTACGTACTTTTCCGAAATAAAATACGCTAAAAGCCGAGTTTTTTTTGCAAACAAATTTCAAGTTAAAAACTAAAAAAACCTAGCTAATCAATACAAGTCTATTAAGAGTCATGAAAAATCTTTCATCGAAAAAAAAACTGTGCTTGAAAGATTCGCGAGACAAACTTTCGTGGAAAAGGCGAAAAACCACAAATACGGGAAAGTTTCTCCCATTAAAGTACCGAAAGATTTTCAAACATAAGCATATAGATGAAATTATAAAGTGACTGTTTCTTGACAAGCAATTACAAGTGCATAGTGTTGCCGACAGACATTGCCCCAGAAGTTCTGCTCTGGCATTTTTCTAAGCTTGAAAATTTGACCTATCCATGGAAAAATCGATGGATATGTCAAACCAAAGACTTTTAAAAATGGTACTCGACGCCTCTCTGCTGTGCACTTAGCAATAAAGAGAAGGATCGAGGGTCAGTGGAGAAATCCAGGGAGAGGAGTTGCGCCTAACCCTTCCGTAAGGTAGCAGCAATTGAAAAGGGAGCCTTCGAATGCGGTCGACAAACTTACTTACTACTTAACCCTTGTTTTAGTAACAAAGTTGTAAATGGATGTTTTTATTGATTTTTTTTTGGATTTTTAACTACAAATTTCGAATATAAAAAAAAGGATTATTGAATAAACTAAAATATTCTTATCAAGCATGGGAATATTTCGATGTAAGTAAGTTGGTAAGTAAGTTGGTCTTACCTGCATTTCTGAGAAACTTATTCTTATAATCTGAAACCACGTGCGTTTCAGGGTTATAAAAGCCATCACCGCTGTCATAGCAACCACTGGGTATCGTACGTGGGGGAGTGTCATTCGTCAATTGTGAATGGCCTAAATATAAGTACATGTTTGTTAGTTGTAAATTACCACACTAAGTTGTTTACTAAATAATTAGTTTAGTAATATAAGTTTAGTCTAGTAAATAAAGATTTTGACCCAGAAAAAATAAATGACAAGGAAAATTTTGTATCTTTAGAATCAGCAAAGTGTCCTCTTTCAAAATTTCAAAGGCCCTCTTTTGCCTGCTTCGGGAAATTCAATTTATTTGCTGTAATTTAAATACCAGACATATTAAAGCTAAAGACCCTTTTTAAAAAATAATAAAACTTGCTTAAATAACAGAACAAACATTGTAGTTAAATCAGGCTTGAAAAAATACTGAAGAAAAAGGTACATAATTTTTTTTTTGCTTACCTGGCAACACAGATATTTGCATTTTAAGGACCAAAACTAAGCATTTTTAGCGTTTTTAAGACGTCCAGGACAATGTCAGCGCGTTTTTGACCATATTGACTATAAACAATAGATAGATGTTTCTAAGCACTATTGGAAAATGGTATCATTTGTTTGTGTTTCCTTGTCAACTATTTTTTCTGGGCACACCTCATTTATCATCTTTATTGAATAGACTAATTAGCTAATTAGCTTTATAGTACTTTTATAAAAGAGCCGAACAACAGGAGAAACAGAGTAAGATTTACTATTGCGTCTCTACTAAAAAAACATACGAATACTGATATTGAAAAACGAAGAAAAAATTGTATTTTTGAAGTAAATTCTTCTCACTTACAAAAATAATTTTTAAATGGTAAAAGTAAAGTTTTTCATGAGATCTATAAAGCTGAAAGCTGTATCTTATGCATAAATCAGCTAGTAACTTCCTTTCCACTAAAATTTTATCAACTGCTACTAAAAATGCCTCTGTTGATTTTCCTTAAAATAAGAAAGAAGGAAAATCCTTATTGAGACAAAATGTCTTGGCAAGTAGTTTTTTGCTTAAAATAAGAAAAATTGAAATGCTTAGTAATGCAAATTTACTTAGTAAGTAACTATCAAAAGTCTACTTCTAGCCTGTTATATTTTTAAAACTAAGCACCTTAAGCATCTACAGCTGCAACAAAAACTAGGACGCCATTGTTTTTATACGTTGTACAAATTGTCAAATTTTGATTTACAGGATAACAAAAAATTAGGAAAGTAAAAGATAGTATTACCAAATTTATCTTTCCTTTCCCGTTGTGATGAAATAGTTAAAAGAAGCGATTTGAAGTTATTATATAATTAATGTTAAATGAGTTTTTAATTTGCTTCATGTAGCTAGGATCATTGCGTCACTGTAAAATAGATCAAATGTCGAATATTTCACAAATTATGAATTAACAATCTGATATTGTAATAAAATCCGAAGTAAAACTCCAAGTAATAATATATGCTTCGGTTTAATAGACAACAAGGCAAAACACAAACTAAAACTGAAATCAGAGAGCTAAGGCTTGTCAAATAATATCCTGTAAACTCGTGTCACTCGATCAATTAATCATATTCAAGACTTTTTTTTTTTTTAACAGGGAAAGAGATATTTCGACAATATATAACTGGCTTTTCCTTCCCCTTTTGCAATAGAGATATTTGAACTGTAACTGCAACCTGTCCAGTATTCGCTTAGTGTAACAAATATAACACAGTTGGTTAGAGCATTCTGGATCTAACAGAATTATCAGGCTTCGAATCCATCCTAACTTCTGCATATATCTTCATATATCTTACTTTCAGTGCAACTGGTCATGAATCGTCCTAGTACTGAGAGTATGGAACCAGTGAGAGCTAAAATAAATTTCCTTCCTGTAAAAGTCTGGTTTTAAAGTCTGTCTGAAGTCTGTTAAGTTAGGAATCAGGAATTGAAAGATTGCCGGAAAACCTTTAGAATATATCCCTGTAGAGAGGTGAGTCTTTACAAGTTCTGGGACCAATCAATTATACTATACGTTTACATTACGTTTAATACAGTATACAATCATAGTATAGATATATAGATATAATATATATCATGATTGTCTTCCTTTGCTCCTTTTTGGTTGAGCAAATTAGATATAATATAGATATATTAAGAACAGATTGAGTACAAATAATTATTTAGATATTATTTGAATGTTAATTGTGCTATAGCATAATTTTGTAAATATAATTAATTTTGTAATAGTCATTAGTGTAAGCGAATTATATTTTCTAAATGAAGTTATAAGTGAATGCTATTGGATATTTTTAACATAAATAATTTTGCATATGCACATCAGCTACAAATGCCGACGAAAAGAGAAAGTGCCGAATAAGATGAATTACCACATCCTTTTTAAAAATAAATGACATTGCTTAAAAAGTATTTACTTTATAAAAAACTCCTAAAAAAAATTCGTTTTTACAATATTTGTCAACCATAATTTTATTTTTTCATAAATTATTTTTTCAAACCAATGGTAAAGTTTTATTTACTGTGACGTACTTTCATATTTTCAATCAAATTGAACTTCCACATTTTCATTTTCTCATAGGACACACTTCTCATAGGACACATAACTAATCATTGACTAATTTAAAGCGACACAGTCAGCTTATGTACAGCGGTAAAATGTAAACAAACATTTGGAAGAAAATATGTTCAACTCATCGAGCTAAATAGTTTCATGCCTCGTGGAACTCATCATGTTCATTCATTAGTTTTACCGATGTACAAAGGCTGAATATTTCGCTCTAATGGCGATGATATATGCAATTATGTCATGCTTAAAATAGTAACATAAAAAATTAATTGCAAGGTATAAACAAGGGAAAATAATGGTTAAATAATCGTACTCGATCTACTCTTAATATATCTATGAAACAATAAATAATATATATATTGAATCATAACCCGTATTGAAAAAATGCCTTGATGAAGGTAATGATTAACAGCGTACTTATTAAAAAAATAATTATAAATGAAGATTTATCTGCAGGCTTCACACTACCACATATTTCGGTATAAAATCTTCGATCAATTTCATTGCAATATTTCCATTTGTCTTCGGCTTCGTATTTTAAACCATCAGCGAATGAATATTGACCCTAAATTACATGTTTTAGCTTATTTTCTTAAAACAATTAAGGCAATAATAATAAGAATAATATAAAAACAATAATGACAATAACGTGAAAACGTTTTAATATCTTTCTACCCCTCCAATTCGACTTTTGGTACTATTTTAGTTCACAATTATTTTTGAAAAAGAACATGATATAATCAATAGTGCGAAAAGACTGCTTTTAAACGTTTTCCATTCGTGTTTCTTAAATACCGAGATCCAAGAAAGGTGTATTAAGAATTTTATCTACTACCATTTAAACAGGTTTTAGCAAAAGTGTGAAACATAATACTCTTTTTATAGACGGAGTTTTAATACCAAAGTGGATCAAAGATAAATGTTCTGAATAATATTGCGATGTATCTCTAAGGATATCAGTTAACATCGGTTCACACTATAGTTTAACGTGATTAAATTCTTGTATTTTACAGTAACAGTTTAAATGATTACCTGAGCTTTGACAAAACCATAGAATATTAATAACATCATAAGTGGGTTAAAATTATAAAACTATAAAAACTGTAGTGGTAACCAAGAAAAAAATTATTTATTTACTGAAACGGATTTACCATCTTCCCATATCCCTTTATATTTACTATCTTCAGTAAAATATAATGTCCCCTCGCCATGGAATCTAAAGAAGAAACTAAAAATTTATTAACTAAAAGTTTCATTGAATAATGGAGATCAAAGTCTCGTTATAATTGTCACTTTAAAGTCGGAAGCAGAGTGTTTTTATTAAATATAAAGCCAAAACTTCTTAAAGTGCCAGTGTCTAGTGCATTACGTCTGATATTGATATAGTTTGTCTCACATTAACCAGCATAAAGGAGTTCGAACTCTACCTAAGCAAACTAATGATCACCAACCACGCAATTAAATGCATTACATCGAATTCTAGCTAACTAAACTAATGATCACCAACCACGCAATTAAATGCATTACATCTGACAACGGCTCTTAAGATTCCAAAAGAATGAATAATCTGACAGTTATGGGAAAGTAAGGTATTACTGATTACAGAATGCCAAGCTGTAAATGACTATCTAGGATACTGGAGCTTCAAATTCCATAAAAACAAGGGATGGATTACCAGTGTACTCCCGGTATAATTATGTATGTTAATTTGACCTTGTTTTCGGAAAAACGAGAATTTTTCTAAAATATCTGACTCCGTCGCTTTTCTACATTTATGACCCTTTAACTTCATGCAAAAAATCAGAAAAATCTGATGAACGGTTCCTGAGGAAATTGCATTCCAGAAGCACGGACGCACGCACGGACAAGGCTGAATTTATAGCTCTCCTGTCGGCAAATCCGGGTGTCTAATTAAAATATATTTAGCAAAGCAAGTACCTACACCATTGGAAAGGTCATTAAAAAACTATATCAAATATATTTTATTTCTTTAAGCAGTTTACCCATTAATCACTTTAGAGTAAAAATAAGCTAAATAGTTAAATCTAAAAACTTCTCGTTGTTGACTTTATTTTATTTTGCGTGTTTATCATGTTACTCCATAGATAAATTTCACCTTGAAAAACTAAACAAAAGGATTTATTTAAAAACAAGGTCGTTCCTACTTTCCGTCTTTCATTTCATCTACATGTTTCGTACCAACGGATTCAGGAAATAAATATGTTCATTTCCTTTCCAACCTAAAGTAAGGATAAAGAAAGTTAGCACTCGAGTATCAAATGCATATTTATAAAACCAGTAAGGAACATCGATAAAACAAGTTGCCGTGTAAAAGTCCAGTCTCTAAGAAAAATTGATAAAACCAATTGCTATGAAAACATCCAGTCTCTAAGGAACAATGACAAAGCGATTAGTTATAAAAAGGTCGAGTTTCTAGGAAATATTAATGAATTTAAACATTTTTCCATTGCACGTTATTTGTAGCATATTGTTTAGCGAATTTGTAATCCAAATATTTCAAAAACTACACATATTTCGGGGAGTGTTAATCTGTTATTTCGAAAAGTTTCAATAGGGGTTATTTTTAGGCAAAATCATTTGAAATTAATAGCTTTAAGTAATAAACCATTAACTTGGTTTCTAATTATTGCTTTTTAATTGGCATAGTTTAAATTTTTTAAATTGAAACATATTTGTTTTTTGCAGTTTATTTTAACATGAAAATATTACATCGTATTTCCATGATTTTAATAACGACTTTTTAAAAAGATATTATTTCTGGGAAAACAAAAGATAACTTTCTCCTACGTTTCTTGTTTTATTAAAAAAACACCATTAAAACAGAACAGAAGCAACAGAAGGGTAAGTTGGATATAAATTACAATTAATAGTTTTATGATTTAATGTAAATAAACAAACTTACTAAAATGGAACAAAATACTAATAAAACGAATCAAATATTAAAGCCTTTTAAAGATAGTAAATATATAGTTTTGTTCACATGTATGGGTAGACTAATATATGTCTATGATTTATTTTTAATTCTTTCCATTTTTATAAACATAGACTAAGAAAAACCGCACATTCGTAGGTTTTTTCTAATTTGTAAAGACTTTTTAATTTCTAAAGAATTTGTGAGATTTTTGTACAACCACCTTCTGTATATTTTTTTTATATGTAAATAAAAGATGTTTGCTACCAAAATTTAACAATGAAAGTTTTTTGGAAAAAACTATATTAAATATAATAGTAACGTAAGACTTTCTAACAAAAATAGTGTCTTAATATAACTACTTTAATTAGATATATCTTGATTTCAAACTGAAGCTAATTTCACTCCGTCTGTTCTGTGTGCTGAATGTACTGTTTAT
>JAYJMI010108875.1:0-10878 GCA_036873855.1 Sarsia tubulosa
TAACAAAATATGATGCAAATACTTATACAGAAAAAAACATGCGGCAAAGTTTAGAAAAAAGTAGAATAAGAGCATGTTTTTCTAAACACGTAGTGTCATTGAGTTTTGTGTTTTGAAATATAAACTTTCCTGCAAGCCTATTCTTTTTTTGACCATAACTGCAGTATGATCAAAACAAACTATTTCGTCGCCTATTTTTTTAAGTATAGGATATATTTTTTAAAATCACGCAGTTTTAAGTTTGTTTTATCTGCATTTTTAGAAGCAGATAAATAACTACCAGTTTGCTGTAATTTGTAACATGAAACCATAGACTCCAGAGAAAGTTTACGGTGAAAATCAATTTGAAATGAAGCAATGCTCTAATTTTGTTTCCTATATCATTTTATATCAGCAAAAAAGATTAGCTATTCTAGGAATATTCCTATGCCTCGATCATCCATTAAATCGCGGATTAAAAAGCATAAACAACAATCATGAAAACCCGATATGACGTACGGCATTAACTAAAACAAAAACTCAAATATCCTTGGAACTATATTTGAAATGGTTTTTCAAAATCTAAAAGGGAAGTCTTTATATGAAAAGGCTTCTTTATCTCCAATAAAAATTTGCGCGGGACTGTACCTATAAAATCAATTCTGGAGGATAAATTTCTAGATGATGTTTTTGAAACTCTGCACCATCATTCAAGGCATTCAGATCATCAATAAAGCGAAAAGTATTACCAAATTTCCTAGCAGGAATACATACATAATTCATACATACTGCAAGAATTTGTTTACGGATAAATGAATTAATTTTAGCCTATGATAGAGACCCTTAATTAAAACAGGTTTTTCAAGTGTTAGCGCGGTCTATGGTTCGTAGGCTAGACACAATCGTGGCTCACAAATATTTACCGAAAAGGAATTGGCCCGAGTAAGGGAAAAATTCGAATAAATAAGTAAGGCAGAAATTTGCGCCCATTTAAATATTTAAATTTTACAAAAGAGCTCCCGCGCTCCGCGCGTCGGAGCGTTCGCAATAAGCAATAAGTCTGCTTAATTTTTGTATGTTTACATTTTTTATAGACACTATTCATTGAAACTATCAAATAATAGACCGCGTGTAGCGTGATAAAACAATACATTAATTTTTTCGAAGAATCGATAAAATGGCCATAGCTTTGTTTCGCGACACATTCCCTTAATGATTGCTTGTTGGCAAACCAAACTTATGCATTAGGTCATAGACTAGATATAGTCTATTCTTTTCGCGAAAAAAAAATCCCGTGCGTAACTCGAAGTATAAGTTTTCTCCGCGCTCTCCACGGCAAATTTCGGTCCGGTTCGAAAAAAAAGAATCCGGTTCGAAAAAAAAAGAAAAGACTATATCTAGTCTAATTAGGTCAAAGACGTTAGTCATTAAAGACAAAAAGGAAATAGGCTAGATGCTAAGATGCTAGACCTACTTACACACGGGTTCTTGTTTAAATTCACGCAATTTATTTTCCCTGCTCTATATACTATTTATTTTATTTGAGCATTCTGAAACTATAAAACCTAATTGGTAAATCTTGACACCAATGCGAAATGCCCTCCTGAGTTGTTCACTTTGAATAATCGACTACCCAGCTACCTAACTAATACATTTACTATAAAAAGTTCTTATAGATAAAAGTTGGTACAGCATACCTTTTATTTATTTTATAACTTTTCCCATAAGAAAGTTAATCAGCATGCAGTTAACTTATATTTCAATTATTTTTTAAATTTTAAATTTTAAGTACTAGAAATATTACAGCAGGCTTATATAATCTCATTTTAAAACAGTCGAAAGTTAAAAATATTTCTATCTGTCTCTCCCCTGTTACTTGTTACGACCTCGGGTTAGCGTTATTTAACACTTTAATGGGAAAAATCAATTTTTTTAAGCTTGCACCGTGAAACACTCTTTTTGTGTCATTCGCAAAAGTTAAAGCATCTTGATCTTAGTTCTTAAAAATAAAATTATTGGAAAAATGATTAAAATATTTATAAACAAAAACTTAAAACAATATAGTGAAACGCGAAAGTTAATCCCCGCAAATTTTCGAAACATTGATGATCGCGAAAGTTTTTCCCATTAAAGTAGAAATAGTAACATATATCAAACTATGGCACGAAGCATAAAAGTTGCTCTCTGTTTCTTTCTAAACTAATATTTAGTCATGTGTTTTTAATTCTCTTCATTTCTGATTTAATAAACAAGTCGTGAAGTCCGGCCAAAATTTTGTTCTAGAAAAAAACCGACTATTATTACTCTACAACTACTACAGAAAGAAATACTTTCTGTAGTCGTTGAAGTTAAGATTAAATTAAGCTGAAGTTAAGATTAAATATTTGAAGTTAAGACTAAATTAAGTTGAAGTTAAGATTAAATAATTCTGCTATCCAGACTGTACAAGTTTTTAGTTTTTAGTGGAAAAAAGTTCCAAGGAATTCACGGAAAAAAGTACATAAACTAATATCCCTGGTTCATTCGTTATAGAAATATTACTCCTAAATTCTGAATATTACTTTCACGTGAAAACCAATTATGCAAATATTTTCAAATAACAATGTATATATCCGAGTAAATAGTAAGAGTAGGGAACTTCAAGGTTTAACTGTACAACTTAAATATACAGAGAGACTTTCCTTCATTAAGTTAGTCGACACACCGTTTTTAACTTAACAAACTTTTAGCTTATGCCAACCATGAACTTAAAAAAGTATGTAAAATAAGTTAGTTTTGATGTTTTACTTGGTTGACCAAGTCTGTATTTCAAGGAATATCGCCAGTGTTACCTACTAGGGTACTGAATATTCAAGCCTCCCATTTGTAGCACCAAGTTCCGTTAAATCTATCCAGCTTTAAAGATATTAAAACAGATTCGAACAAATTTCTACACAAGTTATCAGATGTTAGCCTATACGCTAGTAATATAAATATTGCTATAAGGTTGTGAAAATCTTTTATATTCTTGTTTCACATTTATTGTAAACTATGATTTCAGTAGAGGGGCTTTTGTCTTAAGGGATTGACGACTATACTTATAACTTATAATTTCAGGTCAGCATACTCTGTATGTTGCTACTGTCACGAGATAAGCAGTAAAACCTGCTTCCTTAACAAAAAAATTGTAAAATGAATAAAATAAAATAAAAATATATAACACATTTGCCATTGTTTGGATGAGTCGTTTTGGTATTTATAAAGAAACTTATAAATTATTTTTTTGTATTAAGGTGACAGGCTCAATTGTATTTCTGTAGCTAGTCTAGAAATATGGGTCATAACTACGCTATAGTAAAATGTGAAATTAATATAATTCATAGCAAACAAATTTTACTTATTACTATCTATTTCGGTATTTAGTGATAATTCTAATTTGTATGTTATGTGTGTATAATTGTTGATAATTTTAGGTAATAAGTTTAATTTTTCAAATTGCGTATGTCTGGTTAAGGAATCTTCTATTTCACTCTTCTTTATCCTATGTGAACATTTCAGAATATCGTGTTTTTAAAGATGGAAGCCGTAATAAAGCACGAACAGAATATCTTGGTTCCAGTTAAGGTGAATATTAGTTGTCACTATAAACATATTAATGAGAAACTAATGCATACAAGAATCGAAAGCAGCCAACGGAGTTGTTAAATAGCTGTTTTGAGCCCTTTCTGTTTTCGGAAAAAGAGCTGTTCTCAGAACTTTTATAAATAGCGTTCCTGGGAAATACTATGTGTTCTAGAAAAGTCAAGTTAAAGGGGAACTGAGGGCAAGGTAACAACTTTGTCTTAAAAGAAGCTCCTTTGCATCCTGAACAAGAAAATATTAACAAAAAAATCTAAAAATGTTTTGTTAGCCCATGAAAAGCATTGTTTAAATTAATAAATTAAAAATGTGACGTCACAGGTGCGAATATTTATGTTGAAATATGCTGAAAAATGACTACAAATGGCTACAGAGAGGGCAATAAAAATAAAAATGAAACATAGATAACTTTCAAGGATTTAAGAAACTATGACACATATGATTATTTTAATTGCTTCGTTTGTTTTATTATAAAAGTTAGTGAAAAATCACTTTATGTATCATACGCAATTCATACCTACGTTTTTGTCTCGCACCTGCAACGTCAATATCATTCCTAGGAAAAATAAAAAGTTCTGTTTCCCCCTTCTTGCTGGCCTTCTATATTCAGACAGTAAACTTGGTTTCTTATACCAGTGCATACATAAAGTTCATATTTGAAGACTGGAGAGTTTCTACCTTATCCATGTACGGAAATATGAATATGCCAGTGCCAAAAAATGAGTAGTTCAACGGTGTAGAAGAAGGGGTATGATGTTATCATCTTCAGCTTAGGTAAAGTAGCCTTGTTTTAAGGTCATTATTAGACATAGCCTTTGCCTACTTAACTCTATCATAGGTTACACTAAGTCCCATTGATGTGAATTTTTCTACCAAAGTTTTTATTATATTATTGAATGAGGAAAAAAGTTCTATAAGGACAGGTTCGTGTAGTTGAGGATTTGCGTCGTTTGCATTGTACAGAGTGAAACCGGATAAGTAAGGTGGAAGATGTTATTTGCTATTGATTTCGTTGTTTTTCTTCTGTTAGTTTGTGTCCCCGCCATTATTAATGTTGTTGAATATAAAAGCGACAGATGAATTGATGCAACCTAACAATGAAAGATCCCCTTCAAATCAAACATATCTTTACGTATTAATCTTGTAGATTTAGCAGTTATGGCAACGTCGTCGATAATAGAGGTTATGGTAATTTCGTAAATCACTTTTCTGGTGTCTCCATTTTAGTGTCACAATTACAAATCTGCTATTCTTTTTTTCACAAAGTACTAGAATCTTTAATTTTGTAACATTTACGTTTTGAATGAATTTCGATGGAGTCTAAGTTGTGTAAAGTTGTCTTGACCCAAATATCTTTCATCATAAATATATGTTTCGTCACACCAGGGGTTGATATATTTTCTTTGATAACAGTGGTTATTTCATCAGTAATAAGATTAACTTCTCGATGTAAAGATAGTCATTCAGGATGAATAATAATCGTTTAATTATTTTGTAAGTTTGGTATTTACAGTTTTTTTAATAATTCAATGCAATTTTATACCATACCTAACAATGTAGCTTCTAAATCATTCCCAGTCCATATGGTGCCTATAGTTCCCCAGAGTTAAATGATAAGCACAAAATCTGCATTTCATTCATATTTGTCAATTAAAAGGAAAACCATGACGATCGAGTTAGGATCGATCTTGATCAATCTTATTTTCAATCTGATCGTTCACTGCAATTAGCAAAGATCGGTCAATGTGATCGCTCATATAAAACATTGTTCTTTCCTTTGTTTTTCATAACTATCAAACTATTTCGATCACACCTATCTGCCTAACAATTGAAAAAGTATCAAAACTTTGCCAAGAGGTCAGTGTCAATGCAAAAAACAAACTGAACTACACTGAACTATGTTATTGTAACAGAAGCTGTCAATTTCCTAATAATCGAAGGCACTCGATAATGACTTTGTTTCATATTTCCCCAGCATACCATAGTAAAAGTATACAGCTTCTAACTCGTTACCAGTTTATTTTGAGCCAATGATTCTTGAAAAAACAATAATCAGCACAAAATTTGCATTTTTTCCATATATCATATGTAAAATTTCAAAATTTTACTTTTTTCCTTGAAAACGATGACGTCATAAATTGTCCCTAGAATGCCTGTGAGTCGTTAAATACTTATTTTGAGACTTTGACTCTATTAACAAAAATGATCATGATCCAATTATCTTTTAATGGTATATAACATGATAGGATTTGGAAAAATAAATGCTGACGTTAAAAAAATGCTGACGTCATCAATCACGTGACTTTCAGACTTGTCTGCCGCAAAAAAATGAGATGTCATATGATGATAATCATTTGTACAAAGTTTTAAAGTTTTTGTGCTTACAGCCCTCACTAGTTAATACACGTCTTTAGCGTAAGGATCCGTTATTTTAAACTTTTTTAATATTGTTTTTTATAAAAAATGAATTACATATTCGGATTCCTCGCTAAATTTTAAGCTTACATGCAAATTTCAAATACAACAAAAGTTTCTCTTTATGTCTACTTATGTTTTTATACTTTTATACAGACCAATGTAAGTTGTATCTTGTGATATGAGATGAACGGTAAATATATTTTATTCAATTGAAATACCCTTATATGAAACCACGTTTAAAAAAGTTGAAAACTTTGATAAATATTGAAAATATTTCGTGGAGTAATGTTCAGTGTTAATCTTACAAATATAATACCAACTAGCAGCACGGTCGAAGTAGATATTAAAAATAAAATTTTCATTATTAAATATTCAGAGTTCTAATGCTAAAAAAAATAAGTCTAAATATGTACAATGAATATATTACTTCTAATATAAACACATCGAAGCAACACAAAAGTCATTTTAATAAAATTACAAACAAAGACAGACCGAAAGGTATAGTGAACATAAACATGGAATGGAAGAAGTTGAATGTCAATGCTTTTTGTATGTATTGTTTATTCATAGATGAACAAAAGATAAAAGAAATTACGAGCTTCTTGTCGCTGATATGCAAGTTTATATGATTTAGGCCTAAATTTCTTTGCATGGAAAAGTTGTTTTGCATTAAACACTAAAATATATTTTTGCTAAATTAAAAAGCTTTAAAAGTTCTGCATTTCAGTTTTAATAAAAAACTCGTTTCGTTCAGAATTTCTGATTTTCGGAATAGTAACACAATAGAGATACAGAAAGTGTCAAAGTTTTGCTAAAAATTATTTAAAAATACTTGATGAAAGGAAGGGTTAATTCTAGACTAGGTATAGTCCCTTTTTCTTAAAACCGCAAAAAAATTAATAGCCCGCTACGGCGTTTTCCCGTACGGCTTTTTTTACGGCCTTACTTTTAGTAAGGATGGCCGAAACTAGGCTAGGTTAATTCATAAAAGTTCTGGAACTAGTCACATAATAAATAAAGAAATAGTTCATGAATATGTTTTCCCCCTATATTGTTCACCTAGCTTCAAATATGTTTTCTCCCTATATTGTCCCCCTAGCTTCAAATAAATGTAAATGGCAACTTAGGATCGAAGTTTGGCTTTTGTTTCAGCATTGCAATAAATGAATGAAATCATTTAATAGATATATCGTTATTATAAAGGTTATTTTTTCTCAAGCAAAACGATAAGGTTTTATTCTGTGTTGTTTTAATTTTGTCATTATATTTATATATTTGCTTTTACATGTATAAATGTATCGTTTTTGTCAAAACGTTTTCGCTGACGTTTTGTCAGCTTCTTCAGTGACTCAATAATCCGTTTGTTTCTGACGACTGTTGTGAGGCCTAACTCACTTGTTAAAGGGGATTGACTAAGATATAAGAAGTCAAACCAGAGAGTTAAATAAGTACGCCATTTTGTTAGAATAGCTATAATCGAAGGGACCGATATTCGGTCACGTAAATATAATATACAATATATTCTCCGTAATATATTCTCCGTAATATAAATTGGATAGTTATCTCCATAACCTCCGTTATCTCCATAACTTCCAGAACAATGTCATTGTATTGTATATATTGTATCCCTTTGTGAAGATCCGTTTTATCGCAGCTGAAACATAAACTGATCTCAACGAATTTTTAGCGCTTTTCCAACCAGCTCCAGGCCAACTCCTCTTTTCTCGTTTCTTCACACCTGCTTTTTTCTCGTTTGTGGTTTTGAGCGTCGGTTGTATCGTAGCTGGAAAACAAGAATATATCATAAAATTTATTTCAGATTTATTTCATTATAGCAACCTACTAGAATATATTTTATATGGAGAGATATGCAGAAATTCTGGCCGAAGTGGGGTTCGAACCCACGACCTTCGTGTATATTTAATTAAACACGTCATTCAAGCTATGCACCTAATTTTCAATCAATGTAATTTATTTATAACTTTGTTATAGGAAAGTAAAGGTAACTTTCAAAAAACTGCATAAAGCTATAAACTTATTCTTCAAGCTAATTGGACAAATTCAAGCTGCAAAAATAATAGAAGTCTACATATAAAAGATTTTTATATTAAAAATTTGAAGTATTTAATAATTCGTATTGTACCTTGTGATCTCATATTTTTCGTGTAGACACAATAAACACTACTTATTACACATTTTAAGTTGAACACTTTGAGTTCAGTACGCCTCTCATGTAATCGGCCTCTTAATAGCTTCTTTACAAAGCGGTATTACTTTGAAACCTAAGCGTGATTTACTGTAATGACATTTTAATTGGTGTAAAATCTTTTATAGACAATATTTATTATAATCATTATCTTCTTTCCTACTTTTACTGGTCCATGCATAAAGTTTTGTGTATTGGCATTTGGCTTAATAAAGGGCAAATTTATTTTCAAATATACACATACGTGTTGAAGATAGCTTGATGAGAGTATATCTTCTTAGTGTTCAAATATTCAATCAAAGAGTTACTATAGTTTCAGCTGAAGGGAGCGCAAGAAGTAAAATTGACATGCGTTGTAAGAAAAAGAGTTGCGAACTAATCCTAGTTAATTAGACAACTAATAACTAAGTTGTTACGACCCAGAAAACATGATTGGTTAATTATTAATCATGTTTTGTTATGTCACATCATGGAACTACTAACAGTTCGTAGTTCCCATGGTCACATGGATTAATATAATAAATAAGTGCAAGGATCAAATATTCAGATCTTTTTCCGTAAAGTTCGAAGTTGTTACGAATGTTTGCTAACATTTTTTGAGTGAACATATAGTTGAACTTCACATCTCAGTTGAAATATTCTACAGGAAGCTTATAGTTTTCTCAGGGAATAAAACTTAGAAGCAGCCATCTTCTGTCCAGGTTTAGAGGTACGTAGCTTATTTTTGAAAAAACTGCATGCTAATTTGAGTTTTTATGTATTAGTTTAAAGCTATTTAAGATTTACGCAGTTTTAATAAGGTGTGTCAACTCGTGCCAATTTGAATCACGTTTAGTACAAAAGAATTTAGTTAGATCTCTCTCTTTCTTTTTATATAGCTCCATAAATAAATTGAACAATATGCAACAATGCTTACTTGTCTTATCAATTGGTCCATATTCTTGCAGATTGCTAGTGTCTCTTGGAGCATGATCCTTTAGTTTATCTGTTGGTATACCTATGCAATCCTAAAGTAAGAAAAGGAAACTTTCTTTTAAATTCATTAGTTCGATCATACATTTTTTTGCGTATACTTTTATCATTCTCTAGATACTTATTTATTCACTATATTTTACATATTGATATTAAATTAGAGTTTGATAAAATATTTTTTTCTTTACATCAGATATTATATTCAAGCGACTTCATTTTTATGAAACCTTTATTGGAATAAAGGCTAAAACCACTAAAAATCACTTAAAATCTTTAAATTATTCTACATCTTCTCAACAAGTTGCTTATTTGCTATACATTTGGTAGTTCAAACAAAACTCAAGGTTAACTATTATTTTTCCATTAAATTAATTCCCATTGTATTTTGGCTTAGAACAAGTGAATTTCTATTCTAAAAAATAGTAAGAATAGAGTAGCATAAAATTGTAAACTAAAGATTTTTATATGTAATGCTTTTATCATACTTCAGGCACATACTCGAATTAAAATGAAAACACTGCGTTATATAAGTTAGACTAAAAAAAACATTTTGCATACTATCAATAGTTTGTTCTGCAACAGTATAACAAAGAATACTCAAAGATGTAATTTGCTTAGAAGTAATCTTTGTTGTTTCAGAGCGTTATTTTGAAAAAAATAAAAATGCATTTATAAAATGATTTGTAAAATTCACATCTCAAGACTTATTACTTGCTAATAAAGATGTCGTTGCTGGTTATCTCAGTTATAACTCCCAGCATCTACTTACAACATTATACATAATTGCTTCTACTGGTTTCGAATTCTAATGTAATATGTAGAAAAATATGTTGGCAAAATTGCTCGCGGTAAATTGAAAATGCTATTTAGATAATTATCTAAATGATATAAAATTTCATGATTTTTCTTAACTTTTATTGCAGATTTCGTAAAAATGGTCTTTTTTTTGAATCCAAGTTTATTTTTGTGGGCGTGTCACTTCTGGACAGGCACCATAATAGCTTCTACAAATCTACATTTTGGTACTTTTTTATATCTTGACTAAATAGTTTTCACTCTTTCATTCATCTGGCAAAAAGCGCCAAATTTCTCAAAACCTTCCTAAGTTAATGATTGAAAATGTCGAGATTTCCCGTGATAATGTAACTAAATTCCTGGGAATATTCATTGACGAAAATCTTAACTGGAATAAGAATATTTCACATGTGTGTAATAAAATATCAAAAAACGTAGGTATACTTTATAAAGTAAGAAACATGTTAACAAAAGGCTAGTGGTTTTTGACGGCCCCCGGCCCACTTTGACGGCCCCCGGCCCTGGCCCCCCGGTCCCCGGCCCCCTAATGAAAAATTGCTATATAAAATTAATATAAAATATAATATTAAAAAAAAATCGTCCAAAAAATCAATTTATTATATTATTAGTATTGAAAGTAATCTTTAACTCACTCAATATAGTTCATAATTTTATGCTCAAAAAAATTACATTTTATGCTTGAGATAAATAACCAAAATCCTTAATGAAATAAAGCAGACGAGTAAAAAGTATATAGAGAATCCACTACTCCTTTACAACAATGTAGAACTAACTAGAATTTATTAGATTTACAAGACTTAGAACTATACGTTCGCTAGTTTTGTTGCTCCGTTGTTTATTGACAATCTTTACTTTCATTTAAGTTGAAA
>JAYJMI010109208.1:0-10875 GCA_036873855.1 Sarsia tubulosa
AGACAAATTCAGGGATGTTAACATACCTTTTTAGAATCGGCATAAAAATGTCTTTCCAATGATGTATGACAACCTTTATTCCAAATTTTGTACCAATTCGGCACCAATCCCATGGACTATCTAGTTTATGTTATCTTCTATTTTATTATTTCTCTTCTCTTCACATATGTTTACACTTCAGAATATATTGACTAAATTGACTATCCCTCAATCCGTTCCTGCTATTTATTGTATTATATCTATATCTTGTATTTAGTGACAAGTCTGTAAAAATAAATCTTAATTTTGTGATATTTTTTCTGCCCTTTTTATAAACCAATTGGAATTGCTGACAGTATATTCAGCATAAATATCCGCACTTGTGACGTCACATTTTATTTAAAGAAATGATTTTTCTGGTAATAGTGTCCTAGTGTAAAAAAGCCCAGGAAAATCATTTGTTTAAATAAAATGTGACGTCACAGGTGCGATATTTATGCTGAAATATGCCTAGCGGCAATCTCGACGTCCTTAAGGCCAGGCTTCTTGTATACCTACAGGCGATCTCGACGTTCTTAAGGACAGGCTTCTTGTACTACTTAAATCGATTTTTAAAAATAAATGTAACGTTAGGTTTATGTTTCTTTAAAATTTATTAAAATAAATTTTTTTTTTAGTGGTTAGTCTGAACCCTCATATTTTTATTGATATATTTGTAAATGTTTTTCTTCTTATAAACGTGATCATTAAAATCAGCCAGTGAATCACAATCATGGTGCATCCTACTTCAACCAAATGATGAGCTGAAATAGGAGCTAACAATGCTCCACTGATACAAGATAAAAAATGAACTTCCATTCGAAGACTTTCCATGAAACACTGATATTTCGATTGCACTAGACTTGCAAGTGATATTGAATAAAATACACGTAAGTTTAAACCAAATATATCAACTAATGTTAGTGAGCATATTAGTATGGAAACATTTAGGGCATAGCTAAAGCTCCTAGAAACAATTGTAACACCTGTGAAAAATATGATGCCCAGAAACCAACCAAGTAATGCACTGTTGATTTGCTTCAATTTGACAAAGTACAATATGATAAAAATAATAACGAAACTGATCAACTGTACAAAAAATACAAGATTAACTGTGCTTCTAGAATATGTCAAGTTCTCTAGTATAACCACAGGTATCAATAGCATCATCAGCTGGGAGCTTCCCTCTTCTACAAAGTTTGAAATAAGTAGAAAAACAACATCAATATCTCGTAATGCTTCACGCAAAAGTTGGAATGAAGATAAATGCTGTTTGTTGGTTTGTTTAGTGTGTGTATCACCTTTAATACTTATGGTGCTTTCATCACTTTTTTCTTGCCTTTCTGAACTGCTTTCCAACAACTTAGATTTTTCGATTAACATTATTTCTTTCTTTGTTTTTGCATGATTAATGTCTAAAGTTTTCAAATCAAGTTCATTTGAAAGATCATAACTGAAGAAGATTAGAAGAACTTGAATAATGAGGGTAAGTAGAAATGTAATAAATGAAGAAATATTATCGTATCTTATATTTAAACCAGCTATCCAAAAATTTGTACGTAGAAACAAGACAACACCAAGTGGACCTGCAGCTTTACCAAGTACAAAGACGCCTCTGAAAATTTGAATCTTTCTATTCAAATCATCGCTTTTGTAAGATCTGACCATTTCACCGATCATTAAGGGACGAATAGCTAAATTAAAACCAATGAAAAATCTTCCAGCTAGAATATAAAACGGCGAACCTGGAATCAAGTATAGAATACAACCAATTATAGTAAAGGTGTTTGCAATGAGTATGAACACTTTGATTTTTCTATATTTATCAGCATAGTGTGCGATGACATTGACAAATATGATTGATGGGAAAAATGTAGCTGTGTGAGTAAGACCATAGTAAACATTGAGTTGATTCTTATCTTTGATCGCTTGTTTAAGGTACAACCATGATGTTGTGTAACTCATTGATAACTCGACTCCTGATAAAAAATACTGACATGTGAAGACTAGAAATGTCGAAAATCTTTTTTGTTCCCAAGTTATAATCATAGTTCTGGTATTTTCAGCGGTGCAAGCTACTTTTCAGCGGTGTAATCTATTTTTCAGCGGTGTAATCTACTTTTTAGCGGTGTAATCTACTTTTAAGAGGTGTAATCTTCTTTTCAGCGGTGTAATCTACTTTTCAGCGGTGTAATCTTCTTTTCAGCGGTGTAACCTACTTTTCAGCGGTGTAATCTTCTTTTCAGCGGTGTAATCTTCTTTTCAGCGGTGTAATCTACTTTTCAGCGGTGTAATCTGCCTTCCAGCGGTGTAATCTACTTTTCAGCGGTGTAATCTACTTTTCAGCGGAGTAATCTTCTTTTCAGCGGTGTAATCTTCTTTTCAGCGGTGTAATCTACTTTTCAGCGGAGTAATCTTCTTTTCAGCGGTGTAATCTTCTTTTCAGCGGTGTAATCTTCTTTTCAGCGGTGTAATCTACTTTTCTGTCAACTGTCTGGGAACGTTATTCTTTACGCTCTATTATCTTTTAAAGCTTTGATTTATAGTTGATATCAGTTGGTTTATTAGTTGATTTATCAGTTGATATATTATATAGTTCAACCTAAAAATGAAAGAAAATAAATATGTATCAGTTGCAGATTATGATTTTGACCACGTTTCAAAAATAGATGCATAAGAGACTTTAACTTATGAATAGTTTATCTGCCTTGTTACAATAGCTTTACCCATAGTTTATAGACAGATAGTATTGTCTATAAACTAAAACCTCGTTCCCAGAGTAAATTTTCGCTAGAAAGATCGCTCAGTATTTAATTTCTTCGCTTTCCTCTCTTGCGAAATATTATTCTGGGAACGAGGTTGTATAAACTATGGTTTACCTAAGTTTAATCAACTTCAACAATAACAAACAAATTGATTTCGTTAACATTTATTCATTCAAAACTTGTTCAAAATAACAGCATAAGCTACAAATCTTTCTTGATGAGTGTGACGATTACACAATTTTACCCTAATTATCTTTTATTTCAAATCAATTCATATTAATTTATTTAATTCTCAGCAATTTAGAATAGCTTTTCAATAGTAAAGCCGCCTAATTGTTGTTATTTGATAATAAAAAATCAAATTATATTGTTACATCGACCATCGAGCATTGAAAATATTAATTGATTCATAATAAACTATAAAAAACTATTCTAATAAGAATTTTAATTTTAATTTATTTTGAGTTTTTCAACTAATTCGATTAGCTGAATTGCCGAACAAGCAAAAATATAAAGTCGAAGGTCGCTAATAAAATGCTGTGAGTTAATGCGTTTTAGTCGTGATGTAAGTACTAAGCCTGCCTTACATCTTATACGACACATACGTTAATGATTTATCCTGGTGTGACATAAAAGCTTAGCCGCGGAATCGCGGAACGGGATTGAATTTTTCGGTGAAGTTTTAACGTCCTGATTTTCAACAAAAGAAGGCGTACTTACTGCACTTTCGGCCAACCTTACTAAAAACCGCCATACGGAAAAAGATGCCGTAGACGGAAGTTTGCTTCCGTTAACTTGTTTTTTCTGCGGTTATACGAAGGGGCTATTCCCAGTCTACAATCAAGGTCATAAATTGCATAGACTTTTTCTTATTTCTACCCTTTTTCATTTTCACCACAAGCGTTTTGTATCGATTTATTCATTGATAAGAAACATCAGACAATTGGCGAGTGTGACTGAAGACTTAGGAGCTTAGGAATCTAGGAATCAAGTGAAAAAGCCGTAACCACATGGGACAGGTACCTAGTGCCCAGTCTTCACCAGGGAATTCTCAACTTTTCAATTAAAGGCGAAAAACCTTGAAATTACCTATTAAAAATCTTTCTGAAAAGGCGATTTTCGCTGAAATTGCCTATTTGTCTAAAATATTTTGACCATGATTGTACACGATATAACCACAATATCTATGCAAAAAACCCAGGTTAAATCGAAAACTCTCATAAATAGTCTTTATTTGATAAAATATTTTAATGGATTTTGGTGAAAAATTTCATGCCACACATCCAATTGATATAATGAAAAGTATCTTTGAATTAGGGATAACTTGTAAACAATTTGGTGCAACCAAGAATATTATAGCTACTATATAGCTAGTTATATATCATGAAAAGACGAACCAGTTCAAGTTGTTTTTTGAGTAGTATGTAGCCTGAGTGCAAACTCTACATTCTACGTGTTTGTGGCTCAGACTAATAATATCCTGATTAATTTAGAAAAACTTTAAGAGTTGATCCTGAGATCTGAGTGTTGCAAACGGACGGACGATGGGACATAAGTGAATTTATAGAACCCCTTCGGAAAAGTCGAGGGTCCAAAAAATGGTGAACCATCACTACAATATATTTTTATACTTCTCATAACTGTAATGTTCATACGAGTTTATAATAGGTCTTTAAAGTCAATAAAATGTTGTTATTTTAATGTTGTGTTTGAAAGACGACTTTAATTAAAGTCAAGTAAAAACTCAAAAGTAATCGTATAATCTGGAAAATGACTGTTTACAATTCCCTTTATTAAGAACAGAGTCAACCATGCATATTAAAGTCATAGCTGTTCCAAGTAAATACCAACAGGAAAGTGTCAGTACAGATAAAAGAACAGCTTCTTTTCCAAGTAAAGGTAAAACTTTGCAGGCTTCACAATGGCTAGATATATCTCAAGGTATTCATTTTCTACTATTCTACACTTAAATTATGGGATTAAAGTTAAAATTTAATAACTATGAAAAAAGTAGACAAACAACTATTTCACTAGCTTTTTGTCATATATGTGTTTGTGAGGTGGCAATATCATCAGCATTGTATATAATTTTGATTTGTGCTATAATAATGTTAAATGGATATTGGGTATTGATTAAATTGTGACTGAGTTGGAAGGATTTCTTGTTAATTTTTTTTGATGTATAAAACTGATTCTGTGATAATGTAGCATGGTTGAAACTGTGATATAATATTCCAGGGGATATTGTGTTAAATTATCGCAGTTTTCGTAAGGGTTTGGGAATTACTATTTTCAGTCTTTGAGTATTGACGCACCCACGTATAGCTTCAGTCAATAATATTTGTTTGTATTGTATCTTAAATCCATCCAAATAGTATGCTGCAAACTACTGATGACTGCTTCGGCAGAACTGAGTTAGGTGGTCTCGCTTAGTTTTTATGTATCATAATTAGTCTAGGAGTAGATGACGAATCTGCTATGATGCTACGTATGGTCTTTAGATGTATTTAATATACAATACAAGGATATTCGGAATTGTCTGAGAATGTTTTTTTGAAGTTTTTCTATGAGAAAAACATTGAAGAAGTGTGTAGCTCTAATTTAATATTTAGGGCGAGCCTTCCATGTTGCTTGACGAAAAGTGAATTCGGCCGGGAATAAAGTTTAGTTCCTTGATGTAATACTTGGAACAAGGAATGGTTAATGTAAGTTATATGTGACTTAAAATAAATTTTTCTTTGTAGCGAATTAGTGGAAATGTTTTAAATATTCAAGGGAATAAGTCACGATATCTATTTATTGATCATAACTCACTCTTTCCAGTGACCTCATTCAATTCGGCCGATTAAAAATAAGATAAATCCAAACTTTGTAAAATAGCTTAATTGCTTCTTTGTTTTTTTTGTTTATTGGATTCGAAATTCAAATATTTCAAAACCTACATAAATTGGCTCACTTTTTCGCCGGATACTACTGAAGTGGATATCTTTCAGTTCACAAAATATCAATAGGGATTAGTTTTTTAGCCAAAACAGATAAAACTTTAAAATAAATAAATGAGTTAGGCAGGACTACCTTTCTAAATTGACGAACTTATTCCTTAGCATACTCTTGTTGCAGCATATAATACAAAAATAGCATCAAGTCAATAATTCGGATTTTATAACTGACAATGTTTTTGTAAATTTATCTTTAATTAGCAAACGAGCTCAAAGTATTGCTTTAGTGGAAGATAATAATATAATTACCAACTGAGAACTTTATTCGTTCAAGGTTTATAGATGGTTCTACTGAGACTAGATGATATAGTCTGATGATGTTCTATTCTTTCCGCGAAAAAAAAATCTCGTGCGTAGCTCGCAGTCCGGTTCGAAAAAAAGAAAAGACTATATCATATAGAGCGACCTTCAAATCCGCACTCGCTAATTAAAATAACTTTACATTGTCTTTTTGATATTTTACGTTCTTAAAATGATATGATTCGTTTATAGATGATTCGAAATCAATCAAGCATGAACAAAATCAAAACAAAATACATGTCAATTTCAGTAAATCATGCGTAAAAAATATTGTCAAAAAATTTACAATTTTTTCTACGAAGGATTTGGGGTTAGGATTTATGGCAGGGACTGAGTGTAGATAATATAAATAGTTTACTGAGGGGTCAGGGTGATGGTAAGGAACATTTATATTCAATATTCTGTAGCTTAAATTTCACCTTCCCATTATTTATCTACCTTAAAATAGCGAGTGCAGATTTGAAGCTCGCTCGTACTCATATCTAGTCTAGGTTCTACTTTAACTTTAATGTTTATATATTTATATTTATCATTTATTTTTTAAAGTAAAAATTCCAGAATAAATGAGACATATGTAGTACCTCGCCTTAGCAATTATTTGTTCACATTTACGATACTCCCGTTAAACAATATGACACCTGCGGTCACCCTGCAACACATGTGGTTGCTTTTTAATTCTAATGCGAGACCGGCGGTCACACTAAAAAATGCGGCAATCAAGACTAGCACTTTTTTTTGGGAATAAATTACATCCACTTATTATGAGTGTTTAATATACGGGTAAAAAAGAGAGCAATATCAAGAGGGTGAATCTGAAAAAAAATCTAAAAATTTATATGAAAGATTTACTTTTTTAAATTAAGTGATAGTTTACATTTAGTTGTATCAAATAAAAACACCTGCTAACAAAATGTACAAAATAGAATTATTACTCACATAGAATCACTCACATAAAACAGTTCACAGAAACTTAACACGTAACTATTTTTTAAAAAAATGAACGGATTTTAAAAAAACAAGAGAATTCGTTCAACAAGTTAAGATTTAATTTTTACTATATGAAAATTATTGCAATAATGCAAAATAACTTTTAGAATTTCGAAAAATAAATTTTAGAAACAAAACAGACAAAACAGACTTAGTAAGTTACAAATACTCATTACCTATATTTAAATTACCAAAATGTAAATACAAACGTCCGACTACAAAATAATTATCTTATTAACACAACAAAAAAATTCTAACTCGAAGAAGAGGCCTTGACCACGAGACGCCTTCATTGATAAGAAAAACGTAATTATTTTTGGCAACTGAACTAAAACTTGGTATACCAATGTTAAGTTGGTTCGAAATCAAAACATCTAACCATTCATTGTTAACCAAAAAATATCATGCTACTACCCATTATGGACTAGTCTGTACCATAAGTTTTCTAATCTACAGAAGAATTCACAGTACACAGGCTATAATGCAATGAGTTTGTACTCAGGCTAGTACGGTCAAGGCCTTAATTAATTTAATCTGACATTTCCGATTCAAATGACGATCTTCGTTTTTTCTTTGGCGCAGCTTCTATGGCGCCACCCACCAAGCCATGGGCGGTATTGAATAAGTTGATTGGGGAAGAACCATCAGTGATAAGAGTGGACTGTAAACCAAGTGATTTTAAAAGTTTCACCTAAAAAATTACATAAGAATTTGTATAAATAGAGGATTTACCAACCAAACAAACAAATTCTACTGAATGTAGAGCCAGTGCCTAACATACTAATCAGCAATGATTGGAAAGAAATAATACAATTCGAGTCAATTCGGTTGCGGACATTTTAGTGATCAGATTACAAGTGTTCCTATCCCCTAGCTGTCAGTTAGGAACCTAAGTACCCAAAGTTCGAGTCTTTTACACAAGTTACCAGTGAACTTCGGGTATAAACTATTTGTGAATAAGATGAAAAAGTAACAACAAAATAACAATCTTTTGAGATTTACTTGAAACAAAGGATAAGTTACCACTTGATCCCGGAAAGTTCGATTTAAAGAAATCTTCGGTGAAACCATGGAAACTAGGGACTTGGAAAAACATATTTATTAATACATACCTGCATTTCCGGACCTGACGTAGCAATAGCTTGAATTGTATTTGCACCAATCGATTCCACCATTTGTTTGAATTTTCCCGCTTCTATTGTTGAAAGCTCTTTTGTTTTTGAAATTTCAATCTCATTTTGTTCTTTAATATATTTTGTTT
Source organism: Sarsia tubulosa (assembly GCA_036873855.1). NCBI lineage: Eukaryota > Metazoa > Cnidaria > Hydrozoa > Anthoathecata > Corynidae > Sarsia > Sarsia tubulosa. The sequence continues at coordinate 8,331 of JAYJMI010109208.1, forward strand.
CAGCTTCCCTAGCACCTGTAAGACGACGTAATTCCGAATCCTAAATGATGGAAACATTATGCATTACATAGAAGAAATTACGATAATGGTACAGTCCTTTGCAAACTCGTATTCCTTATTAAAACAATAACATTCAGCTTTATAGGGAAGAAAAAAATTCCTTGATAATCAAACCAATAACTTCGACATAATAATAAATATTTTGCTCAAATTATCAACTTTTCAACTTTTCAATGAAATCGAATTCTCCTTATGCTGGGTGGGACTGCACTTTAAATAATGATAATACAGACATTTTCTAAAGATGTAGGATAGATAATATTACTCATCTAGCTTTTGATAAGAGGTAGCTAGAACAAGAGAGATTGACTGCTGGACTCCCGGTAATTGTTTTTTGAATAAAATAAAATCTAATGAACAAACCAAATTTGCCTCGTATGCTCAAAACGAGAATTAATAGAAATATAGGAGTAGTATCATTTTTGATACTTCATGTAAAAAACTAGAATAAATCTAATAAACAAATCTTGAGAAACAGGGAGAAATGTATATTTTTATCCTAAATTTGCCTCGCTTACCAAAGTCAAGAACTTTCGGAAATATACGAATGGCGTAATTTATATATCTTAATATGCTGTAACTTTATGCAAAAAACTAGAAAAATCTAATAACCAGATCTTGAGATACAGGGAAAAATTTATAATTAATATTTGCCTGAATTTGCCTTGCTTGCCCAAGTTAAGAATTTTCTGAAATATAGGAATAGCGTCATTTCTTACCTCACATTATGCTCTAACTTTATCCAAAAAACTAGAAAAATCTAATGAATGGCCGAAAACTGCCTCGCTTGCCCAAAACAAGAATTTTCGAAAATATAGGAAAAATATAGTCATTTGTTTCTTCTTAACATGTTGTAACTTCATGCCAAAAAGTAGAAAAATCTAACGAACAGATCTTGAGATACAGGACAAAATGTCTATTTTGGGCCCAAAATTGCCCCATTTACCCCGATTTCGGGCAAACAAGAATTTTCAATAAAAATCGGGCTCTGTCACTTTCTAGCCTTTATGGATGTCTAACATCATGCAAAAATGACATAATGAAGCAATTCTGAGAAATCAATGGACGGTCGGACGAACGGGCCTGAATTTATAGGAGTCCAAAAAGTAACCGTTGCAAAGAAGAAAGTTCAATGTCTCCAAATTACAATTCAATTCAAAACAAAATAACTGTTTGTAAAAGACAAAAAATTGAGACAAATTCGTTATTATTATGCCAGTGTGAGAAGATTTACCAGTAAAGAAACAAAAAGAATAATTTCATTACAGCTTCGATTCTTGATGCTTCTGCTTTTAATTCAGCTTGTTTAACAGCAGCCTCGCCTTCAATTCTTGCTGACTCAGCACGTGATTGGGCTTCAGCTTTAGCTTGACCAGTTGATTCTACAGCTGCACTTAAGGCTTGTAACTCAAGTAATTCACGACGGGCTTTCTCTGCTTCAGCTTCGTCTTGAATCTTTTGACGTTCTAAACGACCACGTGCTTCTTGTTCGATTCGATTAGCCTCGTGTCTGGAATAAAAAAATAAAAAGAGATAACAAACAAAGGAATAACAAACAGAGATAACTATCTAAGGTGCAACTTTTTTAGCAAAATATGAAGTTACAAACTGTATTCAAAAAAAAATAGCTTTTTATTAAGTTTCTAGAATTTTTTTTTTTTTGATGTTTTAGTGCGTTAGTTTGACTAAAAGAGAAGTCAAAGATTAACAGGGGATAAACTGCCAGTGGATCTCCTGTAAGTTTAATTTTTGGTTTGGTTCAACCAGAACTTTTATTCAAATTTCTCATATAATTGACATTTTCTCCTTCTCATACAGAACATGAGCAGGATTGTATAAACATAAAAAAAACACATTAGAAGACCTTCCATTATCTAAAAAGCATAATTAAAACATCAACATTGAGAATTGGCTTATTGACTTGATGATCATGCCGCAAATGAGCAAAACTTTGGAGAAAAAAACGGAATTAAAAGTTATGCTTCAGTAAGTTGTTTCATTGTACATAATTTTAAAAACAACACTTTTTGTAACATGAGATATTATACAATATATAGTTTTCACACAAAAAAAATTATAACTTTTTGAACTCATTATGCAGCAAATGAGCAGAATTTTGAAGAAAATACAGGATCAGATATCACATTTCAATAAGATCTATTATTGTTCATATTTTCAAATGAATTGGTACTTTGTAGCATAACATATGGCAGAAAATATAAATTTGGCGGAAAAATTTGACTTTTTGACCTCAGTTTACCTCAGTTCTTCTAACTTTGTGAAAAGAATGATCCCAATGAAGGGATCTTGATATAGTTCGAAAAGTGTTGATTTTTGGGGAAATTTTGACCATTTGACCCCATTTTTGGGGAAATTAAGAATTTTTGACAAAAATCTGGCTCTGTCACTTCTTCATTTATGACCATTTAACTTCATGCAAAAAATCAGAAAAAACTAATGAGCGGTTTCTGAGATCTGAGTGTTA
>JAYJMI010109541.1:0-10871 GCA_036873855.1 Sarsia tubulosa
CAGCATTCGAGTAGCTGTATTACCAGATCTTTACCGGACACTGATGTAGCGTCAACATAATCTTGCCAGCGTGTGAGGAAGTATGACCATTCTTCTGTTGAACCAGCAGTAGATATTGTAGGGCGGCGGACTTTTTCGACCTTTGCAGCTGTATTTGAATGAACAGTACGAGGAGCTGGTGCTGTGACATGCGCACCAGAAGCGTGAATCTGTAGCATTGTGGCAACTAGCTGTTCAGTTACGTCAGGTGTAACATATTCACAAGATGGGAAGGGACAATTGATTACAGGCATGGATGCGTTGTACTTTGTGCAGACACAGAATGAATAAATAACTTTATACCTGTATAATTCGGGGCTAACCCGATGTGTTTAATTTATTCAGGTATAACTTTAGCACCAGAGTTGTGATGTATCAGTGTAGCATCAACTGATCATTAGCATTCCATGTTTAATTATTTGGATCCACCATACAATAGTTTTGATCCAAGTGATATTGATTGAGCCACCAAGTGGTTATAGATGAAGATTAAATTGACTAAACAACATAGATAACATCTGGCTTTTCTTTTTCTAACACAATATATTTCATTTAATTAGAATGTTGTTTAGTTCTAAAGAATAAACAGAAAGTAATTATATACAAAGGTTATAATAGTGTCTAGAATATATTTTATTTGTTTTAATTTTTTGTTTTATATTTCACTGTCAATTTGGGAAGTTAGCTTAAATTTGCAACAATATCTTTACTAAGTAACAATTTCCTATACTTAAGGAAATTTTACGGTTTCCCAGAAAGAAAATAATTTCCTTACTACAGTAGTAGGAAATCGAGAATGTTAAATTTGTTACGGAGCCGTAAATGGTATCGCTGTAAAAGAAAACAGTGTTTCTCATTACACACTATGCTTACGGAAATTTTTGGCCGTTCCAATAAAATTATAGTTTTTAAACTAAAGCCTGTGTTCAAAAGGCTAGCAAAATAATTCATAAGGTGAGAATTGTGCACTGGTTTCCTAATTAGGAAATTATTTCCTTAAAATAAAATGAAAATTCAGTAGGAAACCGTTACTTAGCAAAGAAATTGTTTCCGATTTAAGCTAACTTCCCGAACTGACTGTCATTTCAACCTCGTTCCCAGAATAAGAGAGAAAGGTGGAGAAATTAGAACGATCTTCTCTTAGCGAAAATTTATTCTATTTATTCTATTTTGGCTTGCCATCAAGGATGATACCTGCTTCCGCAATTATTAGCGATATTTATTAGTTGTGCTTTGATAAAACCCACAGTAAAACGGCTTTGTAAATTGAGTAGACCTTTTGCTTTGAGAACCAATCAGCATAAAGCTTATTACGGAAATTCATAGATGATAATTTCATGACTTTGTTTTTTAAAGTTTTGTTGATTTTTTCCCCTTTATCACCAGGCAAAATTCTGCCCGGTGGATCCTAAAAACTCAGTTGAGAAAACATGCGTATGTGTAGGATTTCAGTTTGAAAAAACCAAGGGTTCCGAGATTAAGGTGAAAAAAACTGAGGCCAGCAAACCTGGCGTAATTCTCGGGTGTTATTAAAAAAAAAAACGTTTAAAAATATTTGAAGCGGTAGAAGAAATAATGCGTATATTTTAGGGCACGGAGTATGGACTATATTTGAAAAGACATGCGTTGATATTCTATGGGTGATATTCTATAGACAGAAACGTTTCCACTAATTGATATTAAACTATCAATAAAGGTTGCGTTTTTTCTCTCTATATTATAGAATATATACTCTTTAAAAACTTTCTGAAATGAAAGAATTCTTCAGTAGACTGTGGAAATTTGAGAAATTTTCTAAATGAAGTTGTTAAGATAATTTGTATTTAAAGGTACATAAGCACGTAATCTCGAAATTTAGGGGTTTTTTCTTACACCCTATTTTTATTGAAGATCTACCAAATATAAACATCTGAAAAAAATTTCAGTCATTTTCTATGTGTAGTTCCAAAGAAAATGACTTATTTGACAAAAAACCCCACAGATTCATTGTGTGTTGCTTACACATATTGGGTATGAAACCCGATTTTCAAAGTGCTGCTGTGGGCTTAATTCTAAACTTCAGAATAATATATTTAGCACATTGTTTCCTTGTTACTTCTTCTTTTTATTTGAGATAAATCAATAATAGGATTTTTATTTTTGAGAATTACGTGCTTATGTACCTTTAATACAAAATCTGGATCCCAAAATCAAAATAACAACTAAATTTGTTTTTATAAGGCTATTATATATAAAAAAGTATAACAATTGTTCTTGCCAGGTGTCGAACCTGGAGTTCAGTGGCTATGCAATAAGTCAAAGTGTTTTACCAGTTAAACTACAAGAACTACATAAGAACACAAAGAAATTTTATTTTCAAAATAATTGGATTTTGATTTAAAAGCATTTTTTACGTATTTTTACATAATTATAGTAGAGCATAAAAAGGGTATCTCAGCAGATGAGCAGGTATGAGCAGGCATACAAAAATTGTAGATAACAAAATATCAACAGAAAATTCAAAAATAAAATCTTACACAAGAACGTCAATATTAAAAAGTAACATCCTGCAACTCTGAACGTAGACTTGATAAGCCGTTTCTTAAAAAAGGAGAGTATCCAAGAAAGAATTGGAGTCTTACCAGGAATAAAATATGATTTCAAGCTGTTGTACTACTGTAAAGAAAAGGAAGAAATAAGGAGATTTGCTACTGTTTTTATGGAACATTCTTATAAAAGATTCACAACCTGCTTACGAGCAATGTGAACAAATATGACGTGCTTGTTACCCAAAATTAATTTTTATTCAGGAAAAACTTCCTAATTAGGAAAAACGAATTTTATCGGCGAAAAACTTTGCTGATTGTTTTTACAGTTTTCACTGAAAAAAAAAATGTGATATTCTTTTTACCATATTTATAGATTTCAAAGTCGTTATCTCACATTTTTCCTTGCGTATTTTTTTTTTTTTAATAACGACATTTTGAAAATCTATTATGGGCTCATGAATTGTAATGTTTAAATATTTCAAAATATTCCTAATATTAGGGTATATTTTCAAATTGAACTCTGGCAGGACATATTAAAAAATCAAATATAAAAAATCATATCATTTATATTAAAAAATATGGCCACGAATAATATAAATGGAAACCAACGAATGCAGATCAATAATAATTGCTATATGCATTACAGAGGTAAATTAATTGGAATAAAACTTTGTCGAAGTTTTAATTTTATAAACGTTATTCAATATTGCATTGAAATTTTAATTTCTCGCCTATATTTTATAAAAAAGATTTTCATAAGAAAAAACGTTCTTTTCAGTATTTTTAAGCAACAAGATTCAATACAAGTTGTTTTTAGCATTAACTCTTCCAGCATTAAATTCATTCGGCTAAACTTTACGGTGTTGAAAACCACGCTTTTTAACAATATAAAACTTATAAGCAGGAATATGACACTAGATATCCTTCTAGTGTCATATTCCTGTTATAAGCTAATGAAAAACAATTATTTTTTTTCGTATAGCATTTTCCCAGTGCTTTCTCTCCTCTGAAAAGCACTGGTTTACGAGTTTGGAAAACTTTCAACTTTTGTCAAAGATTAATTTTGTCTTGAACATCTTGAAAACTATCAAATCAATTGATGTTGTTTTTTTATCTAGACATTTTTGAGATTGTTTTACCTCGTTTAGTGATGTTCCAAACTTTCTAAGCTTACGTTAATATTTCAAAGACTCTTTTTTGAAGGGTTTTCAACAATTATTTCAAGCTAAGTTGCAATTTTATCAGACTAGGTATTTGACTATCTTTGAAACTGTAAAATCAAGGCACCCTTTTTAGTACCGCTTCTTTTTGATAAGAATAACCATAAGTAGGCTATACTTTTATGTAACGCGCTGCGCTGTTTAAGTATCTTTTCAAAGGAAAATAATGTAGAAAAAACTTTCGCGAGTAGCAAAGCTCGCGAAATTTAAGATATTACCTTTCGCCAATTGCCCCTTTTGACATTTTTTGTGAGAAATAATTTTCGCGAGTTAAGAAGAGTCAAGTCAAGTCAAGAGCAAATACAGAATTTTTGGTAGAAAAAAGTTTTTTTAATTAAATTATCAATACTTTTTTGTTTTGTTAGGATTTGATAACTTATCTGATTGATCATATATTTAATTTTAATTGTAAATTTGTTAACTTTAAAAATTATAAATATGATAATTCAGCTAAATACAAACATAAGCAACAACCTATATAACACTAACACTATTAGTAATATGAATTAATTCGACCTTACACTGTAGGCCAAAAAAATTGGGCCCAAGAAATTCATATTACTAATATAAAGCTCTATTATTATAATATTGAGCACTATAAAATAACTGTACAATCTTTTACACATTGTAACACTAACACTACATATATGAACAGTAATGCATGATAAATAGTTATTATTTAGTAATTACCCTGTACTACTGAGTACTTCCTGACCTGTCTGTGTAGCCAATTTACTCAATATGTATCTCATTGCCAAATGTTAGTAGTTTTTTTCAGGTTTTTCTATGGTTGGTAACAAGATAAAACACGGGTGCTCACACAGAAGAATTTAAATCTTTTATCATTGAGAATATCTTTTAGATTAGACATCGATGAAAAGTGTTACGCTATTTATTTTCTCACTTACTTCTGATAACTTGTCTAACAACATTTCAAACTTTTCTAGTTCTATTTTTTACTATTAAAGATCATGCAGGTTTAAGAAGTATTTGATTGTTGGTTTGGCAAAATAAATTGACTTTAATTACACTTGTTTCCGAGCTATGTTTACATAACTTAGGTAGCTATGAATAAAGTAAATTAAAGTTGTTTAAGTAAAGATTTTTTAATACATAATGCCATATATTGGTATTATTAGGAAGTTGCGAACCCACTTATAACCTTAGTTTAAAATGATGTTTTAAGAGTTACATGTGTGTGATAGGAATGCTTCCAATATTTCTGTTATATTCTTTTTATGTTTTATTGTTATTTGTTTTGTGTTGTAGTCTGATTTCTTTTTCTGTTGATGAATTTCCCCTTTGGACACCCTTTAAACATTCTTCAAGGTAGCATAGTGTTGGTACCGCCGAATATATTTAATGCTACAGTCAGATTGCAAGTCCTGACCCTTGAAGATTGTTATTATAAAATCAAAAAAAATAAAAAATATAAAAAATATGGATTTGTCTTTGTTTTGTATTTGTGTATACTGTGTATGTCTAATGACTATACCTTGAATTGCAAGGTATTTTAGCACTTATGTAAGTTTTAAAGGATCAGACAGTTGTTTAATTGCAAGAAAACTCCAAGAATATTTTTTTTAATGACCTAAGTGAAAATAACAGTGATAGCAATTCGAATGGCCTAAATCGAAATTATGTGTAACTGTAAGTTTTTTAATTAGTTAAAATAGCACGGGGACGGGGACGGGGACGGGATTCCGAGTTTGCGTAGATGGCTCAGGATTGTCAGAGTCATGAATAAAACACACAAGGTAGGTTAGAGAAAAGGCTGTGAGAAAATTGGTCTCTATAGAATCTAATGTATGGTATAAACATAAGCGAGGATTCTGGTACCAAAATTTTCTTAGTCAAACTATTTACAGGCTTTCCGAATTTTATTTTGCTCGATATTGTAAGTCGAAAGTCCTGTTTATAGATTATTAAAAAACATATTCTCGGGGTGCGGCACGCATTCGATTTGTCAAGTTACAAAAAGGGATTTAGTAATCGATTACATTTTATGTTTTTTCGCCCTGCAGTTGGTTCCTTATTCCTCCATTTAGTGCTTCTTTTATTCCTTATATGTTAACTTAATTTATAAATTATGGCAGGGGAATTAGATAGACAATATAAGTTAGTCGTTGTTGGAGGAGGTGGTGTCGGAAAAAGTGCTCTTACTATACAATTTATTCAATCACATTTTGTGCAAGATTATGACCCCACAATAGAAGATTCATATAGAAAACAATGTGTAATAGACGATAGAGTCGCACATCTAGACAGTAAGATATTTAATTAGCTAATGTATTAGTTTTTAAAAACTGTGACCTTGTTTTTAATCCTGTTCCAACAACAGTGAACAGCAACGAAACCAAAACATGACAAAGTAAAGAATAAAACAAAAGATTACATGCCTTGCCCTGTACTATTTTCTAAAAACAGCAGCTATAATTCAGTACAGCGCTGTCTGTCAGATCTGTCTGTCTGCCAGTCGATATATTATATTCCAAATCAAATCAAATCAAATCAATATATTCTTTTAATACTCCTAATACAATAAAAAATATAGGCCTAAAATAGTCTAGTATATTCGTATTAAGAAGACACATACCAAGACAAATTTTATATTAAGACTAAGAGGCTTTAGATTGATGCTTACTTGCACAGTGAGTGTTTATAAAATAGACTAAGTAATAAATTTTGAGAAGTAGACATTCTCCGGTTCTCCAGGTTTCGTCTGCCATTCTATTTGGAGGTGAGCAGATTTCCAATGGTGTCGATGCTATAAATAATATTTTTGGAACATTCGTTAATTTTGAGCAATATTTATATATTTTTAAAGTATGAAATAACAATATGCTAGGTATAAGGGGCCACTCACAAATCGAATTCCTACAAAAAAACGGCATCATTTTGGCATTTGAGGTAGCTGGGTGGTGTATTTTACTTGACGTTTTAACTACAAGTCATATTTTATCGATATTAACCATTTTGATCAAACCCAATAACAGCAAGTTTCTCTAAAAGTTGTTCATTTATAGAGACAAAATTAGAGACAAACTACCTTTAATATTCGTCTGACAATTTTCCGTAATTGCCCGTTTTCAATGTTTTCGAAAAAATTTAAACCAATTTGCTCAAAAATGGTCATATGTTAAAATATTTTATTTTATGCGCGCACACTGAAAGCAATATATTCATTTTAGATTGATAGCCAACTTGGTAAATAAAAAGGATGCAAAACGGAAACGTGAGGATAACGGATTTAGAAGAAGCAAGCAGAAACACATATTTTTTCTTTCGAAAAAAAGAAGAATATCGATTTTTTGAGGTTGACGTTTTTAGCAGGGGGAGGGGGGTGTTTTTCCAAAACGTCAAATTGTTTTTTTTTTGTGAGAAATCGATTTGTGAGTGGCCCCTAAGCAATTCCTTAAAAAGTCCTGCTGTTGACATTAAGTGTGCACTTAAACTTTCATTGGACTAATATTTAATGCTTTTGCATGAACATAAAACTGGCATGAAACTTTTCCCGAAAAGTATAGCCTTATAAATTTAACAAACTTTTAGTAAGTTAGTTTTCAAAAGAAAATAGGTCATTGTTGGACTCGACTATAAATTTAGTCTTGTCCGTTCGTCCGTGTTTGTTCGTCTGTCTGTGTTTGTCCGTTCTTCATTATTTTTTTCTGATTTTTTGCATGATATAGATGGATTTCAAAGTTTGTTTGTTATGATTGCCTCAATAATTCATGAATTTAATAAGGTTATTTCTTTACAATGTTTGTCGCCCATGAGACACAAATTGCCTGTCCAAATTACGCATTTTAATGCACTTTTTGCATTGTATCATTATTTTAGGTATTTCAATTATTTAAATTAAAGAAAAACACAACACAGTAATTCAATTGGCTAGGGATTATATTTGTCACCGTATAATATATTAACGTGTAGAGTAGCTCTAAAAGCAAATGTAAACATTGAATTCTGTCTATTAGACATCCATAAATGCTGAAAAGTGATGGAACCCAATTTTTATTGAAATATCTTATTTGCCTGAAATCAGGGTAAATTGGGCAAATTTGGCAAATTTGAGCCCAAAATAGACTTTTTGTTCTGTATCACAAGATTCGTTCATTAGATATTTGTAGTTTTTTGCATGAAGTTAGAACATAATAAGAGGTAACAAATGACACTATTCCTATAGATATGAAAATTCTTGTTTTGGGCAAGCGAAGCAAATTTGGGCCCAAAGTAGACATTTTGTCCTGTATCTCTAGATCCGCGAATTAGATTTTTCTAGTTTTTAGCATGAAGTTGGAGCATAGAGATTAAAATTGACAATATTTTTGTATTTCAAAATTCTTGTTTTAGGCAAGCGAGGCAAATTTGGGCCCAAAATAAACATTTTGTCCTCTATCTCAAGATCTGCGCATTAGATTTTTCTAGTTTTGTATACGATGTTAGCTCATAGTTAGAGGTAAAAAATGGCACGATTTCTATATTTCTGAAAGTTCTTGTTTTGAGCAAGCGAGACGAATTGGGCCAAAAATTGACATTTTGCCTTGTATCTCAAGATCCATTGATTAGATTTTTCTAGTTTTGAACATTATGTTAGAGCATATTAAGAGGTAAAAAATGACACTATTCCTATTTTTCTAAAAATCTAGTTTTGGGCAAGTGAGGCAAATTTTTTTTGTTCCATGGATTTTCCATTTATCTTAAAAAATAAATACTGGGAGTCCACTTGTCAATCTTTCTTGTTTTTTGGATCCCCGGCTTTGCCGAAGGGATCCTATAAATTTAGCTCTGTCCGTCCGTTCGTCTGAAACACATTTTTCTCAGTATCCCTTCATTAGTTTGCATGAAGTTACAGGGTCATAAATGAACAAAAGTGACGAAAAAAATCTCATTTCCATCAGATCATTAGTGTTTTCTGATATTTTGCACAAAGTTACAGATAAGTATAAGGTATAAACTGACATAAGTGCTATATTTACAAAATTTATGTTAAAATTTATAACGTAACCCAGCTATCTCTTGAACCACTCATTCGTTTTCTCTGATTCTTTGCATGAAGTTAAACGGTCATAAATGTGATGAAGCCAGATTTTTTGAAAAAAATCTTGTTTCCATGGTAACAAGGTCAAAAAGTCAAATTTGGTAAATCTCAAGATATTGTCATTGTTTTTTCATCTTTTTTTACAAATAATAAAATAATATCATAATATAGTAATTCATCATGTGTAAAAATGTCTTGTTTTAAAAAATTTGAAATTCTATTTTTCATTCCGGGGGTCCACTGGTAATTTATCCCTTATTTAACTTTTATTGAACAACTATACTGGGAATCTAATGGAGAAATGAAAAACTTAGTTCAGTCCCTTTCATAAGAGGGGAGCGATCACTCTCACACACGGCCAACATTTTGGCATGAAATTTTACAAAAAGACTTACATATTCTATTGTGTCAGACAGAAAAGTATGATGGTTGGACAATGCTTATTTTTTCTTAGGTTTCTGGTAATTTTATTTGTTTTTATATAATAAAGTAAGTAATAAAATGATTCATAGAATGAAGTAGTCTCTACTACTTATTTTGAATAAATATTTTGGTTTTATTATACAATTTATTATAATTTAAAATAGTTACACCTTGGCTATATAAGCTAGCTATAGCATTTATTAATAAAGCCTTTTGGTTTTGTACTGATGTCATCAACTCTAGACGTTGTTTCATTTCTCTCACGTAATCAGATAAATCAGTTTCTCCATGTTTAAAGAATTTTTTCTTTTTTTTTTTAGTTTTGGATACTGCAGGCCAAGAGGTAAGAAGCTTTGTTTATATCATTTTTATGCTTTTAAGACAAATTTTAACTTTTTTTGATTTTAATGGGATGATTTGCCCAAAATATTTTAATTCTTAGGCGACACCAAATTAATCTTTCATTGCGCGTGACCGACCGACTCAGTTTTTTACAAAATGTTCAAAATAGTTTTCTGGAAAAAAGTTTATACAACTTAATTTTTTTTTGGTTATTTCTTTTGATAAAGATAAGCATGTAAGGAGAACTTGTAAAAACTTGGAAAATATAAGTATATCAATTTCGTTAGCTAAAAAAAATAAAATATAAAAACGTTTTGTAGTCTAAGTTTTAAAGGCTAACCTTCTGTAAAAATAACAAAATAACACCTTAACAACTAGCCTTGTAGTTATGTCGCTCTAATAATACCTGTAGTTATTTATTTTAATGATTGCAAAGACCGAGTCAGTACTTTTCTTTAAAATCACGAGTCAGTACTTTTCTTTAAAATCACGCTCAACGAAAGATTAATTTGGTGTCGCCTTACTGAAACTTTTGGTAAGATGAAAAATATCCACTTCCATAAAATCATTTGAAAACTTCTTTCTAGTAGTTTTTGATATATTTGTGTTTCAAAATCACTAAACATATAGAAGCATTTACTACTAAACATATAGAAGCATATACTAGAAGCATTTGAGTTGTTTTAATTTCAATAGGTTTCAAAGGTTACACAAAATGATTTCACCTGGGAGTATGCCCCTTTAATATTTAAAAATAGTCTCTGTAGATGACTGCACTATAAGACAGCAAAATATTTAGGGATAAACCTTTTGCCTAAATACATCTTACATCTCTTTTGTCTAATCCGTAATTTGTTTATTATTCAAAATGTCTATTTTAAAAATTATTCGTGTTTATTGTAGGAATTTAGTGCTATGCGAGAACAGTATATGAGAACTGGTGAAGGTTTCTTATTAGTATTCTCTGTAACCGACAGATCTAGGTATGGTTGTTTCTTTAAAATAATATATAAAAATATTCCAGACGTAGTTAAATAAACTGTTGATTTGTTGAGTAGTTTAAAACAAAATTATGCTCATTTGCTACATGATGAGATCAATCAGCCAATATTTAAATATTAATGTTGGTGTAAAAGTTTTGTTATTGCATTTTGGTTAAAGGGATTCCGAGGTGACAAGACAAGTTAGGCTCAAATTAAAGAGCTTTAGAAATAAATATCAGTCCTTTTTATTTCATGGAAAAAGCTCTTTTCGTTCTCAAGATATCTTAATTTTAAG
>JAYJMI010109763.1:0-10865 GCA_036873855.1 Sarsia tubulosa
AATCTAATCCAGTTGTATTTGGAGTAATGACTCCAGTAGGTGAAATGACCAAAATGCCTTCAGGTTTAATACTGTATGCAATATTTCGATTAATTGGGGATAGATCTGCATCTGTAACAATGACTTGGTAATTGATTCCAGTATTTGAGTTTTCATTGATGGTAATATCAGTAATAGGTTGAATGATTGGTCTATTATCGTTGTAATCTACAATATTGACAGTAACGGTAGTTGTGTCAGATAATCCAGGCTCATCAGATACTTGTACAACAAATGTGTAGGTTTCTGTTGTTTCTATATCGAAGGGTTGGTTTGATCGGATTCTACCAACTGAGTCAATAGTAAAGATATTTGATGCTCCAGTGTTTGGTACAATACTGTAAGTTGTTCTTCCATTTGTCACAGTATCGAAATCAGGATCAGTTGAAACTACCGAGAATAAAACAGACCCATTTAATGTAGTTTCAGTAACAGTAGCAACGTATGGTTCGTTAAGGAATAGAGGTGTCTCATTTATATCTGTGATTGATACCGTAATATGACAACAGATCTTTGATCCACGTTCATTTTTAGCACATACCAACATATCGTATCGTGATCTAGTTTCAAAATCAGCACTTGTTATTTGGGTTAACACACCATTGTTTTGATTGAGTGCGAAAATATTTGAAACATCTGTTGCGTTACTTTCAAGAGAATATGTGATTTGTCGACTCACATATTCACCAAGATCACGAACATTAAGTGTTAAGAAATTATTGTTCACTGATAATTCAGGTATCGATACAAACATTGGGCAAGTTTGGGTAAATTCCAATAATGTAAAATCAATAGGTTGCACATTAACAGTGATTGTTCCTTGCGCATTTCGGCCGGGATTACCTCCATCTTGTACCAAAACATTTAAGATGTATTGATTGGTTGAGAAGGCGTCTAACTGGTTTTCAAGCAGTACAATACCATTCTCAGGCTGCATTCTAAATCGGTTAGCAGAATTTCCACTAATAATAGTGTATGTGAGTCGACCATTTTCATTGGAATCTGAATCTGTGGCGAAATAATGAACAACATCTGTACCAACTAATGTAGCATCGGTAATATTGACAACAAGATTTGGTGCGGTAATTATTGGAGTATTATCATTGATATCTACTACCATAATATGAACTAATGTACGACCAGTTAATTCATCAACACCTGCATTATCAACAGCTTCAATTTCAAATGAATACCATGTTTTATTTTCAAAGTCAAAAGTTGCTGTAGGAGCTGATCTCAAGACAACTTGATTGGGATTATTAGGATTGCTTGCAATGGTAAATTTTCGACTGTCTGTTGTGTTTATAATTCTGAACGTAAGTTGGTTGTTAACTGTAGTTAAATCTCCGTCAGTTGCAGAAGCTATAATGGTATTAGAAATAATAGCATTTGAAGCAAGGTCTTCACGGATTGAGAATGTATATTTGTTTAACATGAATGTAGGTTCTTTGTCATTGACATCTTTTACCCGAACTTGGACTACTGCTGGAGGTGCAGCTTGTTGCGGTGAACTTCCCATATCTACAGCATTGATTACAAGTGTGTAAACTTGTTGGCGACCAGCCTCTTCAACATTTAGATCACCAATGATTGTAACTAAACCAGTATCTTCATTGATATCAAATAATGTCTGTGCTGTTTGGAAAGAATATTTGATCTGTCCATTCGTACCAGCATCGAGATCATTAGCTCTTACGTGAGCAACGACAGCTCCTACTGGTGCTTTCTCAGATACGTCTACATCGTAGGATGTTTGTTCAAAGATTGGTCTATTATCATTCAAATCCTTGATGAAAATATCAACAAGAGTTCTTGCCATTAACTGTGGTTCACCAGCATCGACGACTATAGCAACCAAATGATACTTATCTTTTCTTTCAAAATTCAAGTCTCCATTAACATCAATTTGACCAGTAGTTGGATTGATAACAAAGTCGGTGGTATTTTCAAGAGCAATATATCTTAATAGCTTTTCATTGACTCCTGCATCAGCATCTGTTGCACTTACAGTTAAAACAGAAGTTCCAGCTGCTGAATTTTCATCAATTGTTTTAGAATAGTAAGATGATCGGAATACTGGTGTATTATCATTCACTTCAATCACACTGATGCTTACTACAGCATTAGGATCAGATACTATGCTACCGTCAAAAGCTTGAATGCCTAGAATGTAATTCTCTGTTGCTTCAAAATTGAGTGTATTTTGTGTATAGATCATTCCAGTGTTTCCGTCAATTCTGAATGAACCTTCATTATTACCTGATACGATTCGGTAATTAAAGTTGTTAAATGGTGTTGTATCTAAATCATAGGCTGACACACAAGTAACAATTGCATTAATTTGTATAGATTCTTTTACATTTGAATTATAAGTGGTGACAGCAAATGTGGGTTTCTCATCATTGGTATCAGCAACGGTCAGTACGACACATGAATAGCCGCTTAATTCCGGTAAACCTTGATCGGTGGCTTTAATGATACATTTAAAAGATTTGATAGATTCGTAATCCAACTCGATGTTTGTTGTGATTTGACCAGTAATAAGATCAATTTTCATTGAATTACAGCCAGAAACGAACGAATATGTTACATTTTTATTGTTGGCATCTGTGTCTAAGTCAAAAGCTGCAGCTTGTGCAACAGGTGTTCCGACAGCTATTCCTTCTGTTAAGGTATTTGCATAACATACACTATTGGGGAAGAAAGGTGCGTTGTCATTAACATCAACAACAATAATGGTGACAGTGGCAAAGTCATCTGCATTATTGAATCCATCAGTGACAGCTACACGTATGACATATTGTTGAGTTCGTTCACGATCAAGCGGGTTGTTGACAACTACAATTCCTGATTTTGGAAGAACTTTAAAATCTTCATTCGTATTTCCATCTATAACATTAAATGTCAAATCTTTCACTGAATCGACAACTTTGATATCTAACAAGTTTGTGTTCATTAGAGTACTTTCTGGAATTGTGATTGTATAACTTTTTGGGTCGAACTTTGGTTTCAAATCTGGATAATCAAGTACCATGATTTCCACATTGATACTACTAGTGTATGGAACGTCTCCTGTGTCAGTTGCTAATACATTAAAGTCGTATCTTGAGATATTTTCATAATCAACCATCTTTTTTAATGTGATAATACAACTGGATGAATCAATTTGAAAATATTCACTTGCAAGTGGTTGAGTAATGCTGCAAATGATACCATTATTCTTTCCGGTAAGATCAGCATCATTCGCAACTATTGTTATGATTTCAGTGTTAATTGGAGATGTCTCATTAACAGAAGTTTGATAGATTGGACTTCCAAAGATTGGATAATTATCATTTACATCAACAAGATTGATTAAAACTGTGGCTGATGGAGTAGCAGCTCTTGCTGGATTACCATTATCAGTTGAAGTTACTGTTAGTTGATAATTTCTGACGTTACTCTCTATATCAAAGTTTTGGCCAAGTCTAATAATACCGGTAGTTGGATCGATAATGAATTGACTTGTTGGATTCGTAATGGCATAGGTGATGACATTGTTATTATTTAAAACAGAATCTTTATCAGTGGCATATACTTGTACAATTTGCTGTCCAGGTTGCATGTTTTCATTTACATTCAAAACGTAACTTTGTCTTGCAAATATAGGTGAGTTGTCATTGTAGTCAGTTACTGTTATAACAATCTCTTCAACGCCGGTTGATGTTGGGCCATCTGCTCGAACAACTGCTGTATATGAAACATCAGTTTCAAAATCAAGTGATCTCAATAAGAAAATTTGACCAGTTGCTGAATCAATTCTAAAATAGCTATTAGATACAGGACCAACTAATGAATACACAAATCCAGTATTAGTTAATGTATCTGGATCGATAGCATTGACTTGCGCGAGAGGATCGTTTATTGCTGTATTTTCAGGAACTGTTACATCATTTCCAGTGATTGTTGCAACAGTTGATTTGAAATCAAATGAAATATCTACAAATTGCTGAAGGGTATTTGGAGATGCTCTACTATTAGACATTCTTAATGACATGTCACATGTAGTTAGTGTACTTGGAATATGACTGGCAAGTATTATTTTACCAGTTGGCATTACTTGGAATAATCCAGTACAACCTTCTACGTAACTGAAAACTACATCAGAATTCACTCTAGTGCCATCTGTATCATTACCAAAAAGTGCAGCAACGGTAGAACCAAGAACTGTATGCTTTGAAAGATCGAATCTACGAACACCAGTTCTTTCAACTGGAATATTATCATTGACATCAGTGATAGTAACTTTCACCAAAGCTGAACCTGTTTTAGAATTGACTGTATCTGTTACTAGTACTTCAAATGTGTAAAAATTCTTTGTTTCATAGTCAAATGGAATTACGTTCCGTAACTCATTACCACCAACAATTGTGAATCCATTTTCATCAGTATTTGGTCTGCCTGGTTGTGTTTGGTCTACAATAGTGTATATAAGTGAAGCTGATGGTTCATTACTATTACCCAATAAAGTTGCTAGTGGGGTATTTTGGGCTGTATTTTCTGGTATTGTGATATAATATACTTCACGATCAAAGAAGGGTTGTTTTTCACTGTAATCAATAATATTGATGGTTAAGTTGGAAAATCCAGATGGTCGGTTACCAATGTCAAATGCTTGAATTGGTATTACATACTGACTTGGATTGTTATTGCTTACATCTAACTCCAAAGAGCCAATAACCTGTACACTTCCGTCATTACTGACAACAAATTTACTGTTGCTACCTTGATATCTATTGACAACACCAAATTGTTCTTTGTCATCATCTTTTGCTACCATATGGAATACTGATGCTCCAACAGGTGTCTTTTCCGAGATTGAAATGATGTAAGATGGTAATTCGAAATAAGGACTTTCATCATTGAGGTTATTGATAACCAACGTTATGTTTTCAATTTGCGTTAAGTAAGGTGTGCCTTTATCTTTCACTAGTATAACAAATTCCAATTGCTCATCTTTTTCATAATCTAGCTCACGAATAAGATCAATGTTACCATTCTGATCGATTTGTAATGTTCCTTCTGGATATATACCAACATATTCAATTTCTGCATTAACAGTCGAGTCTGTATCGTTTGCAAACACTTGAGCTCCTATATTGGTAGCTAATGTATTTTCATTTACTGTATAGGTTTTACTTGTAAGATAGAATATTGGTCTATTATCATTCCAATCTAAAACTTCCACATTGACAGTTGCAACTGCTGGTGTAGGGTTGTTTGCTTTGTCACTCACTCGAACAATAAAATTGTACGTTTTTACTGTCTCATAATCTAATGGTTCCGTTAATTGAAGTCTTCCAAATGCATCAACTCTGAATGGTGCATTTCCTTGAATTGAGTATTCAAGTTGACCAGTTGTTAAATCTTTAGAGTCTGGATCAGTTGCTTCAACAGAATAGACAAACGAATAAGTAGGTGTACTTTCAGAAACATTGAAAGTAAACGAAGGTGCAGCAAAGCTTGGTGCTTCATTGACATCGCTAACATTTACTCTGACCAAACAAAAAGCTTTTGCTCCTCTCTCGTTTTCTGCTTGTACTAGGAAACTGATTTGTGGTTGAGATTCGAAATCAAGCGCAACATTAGTATTTTTAACTATAGCACCATTGGTTTCGACATTAAATGGACCTGTAGAGCCTGATATAACAGTCATGACAACATTCTGACTGGCATAGTTACCAGTGTCTTGAACTGTCATTACTTGTGATACGCTAACTTGATTTTCTGCTACATCAATTTGTGGGCAGTTAATAAATTCTATTCCAGGTAATGATACACCAAAAACGTCAACATTGACTTGGACACTGTCACTTTTTCTAGGGTTACCTTTATCTGTTACTATTACAGTAAAAGCAATCTTATCTTGTACAAAGCTATCTAGTTGTTTGATCAACCTGATTTCACCAGCACTATCAATACTAAATGTATCAGTACCAGATATTATATACTCCAATTCTCCATTCGTTGTACTATCACGATCAGTTGCAAATATTGTAAGTATATTCTGACCAATCAATGTACCTTCTGAAATATTCAAGTTAATGTTGGCTTCGGTAGGTATTGGATTATTGTCATTGATATCAGACACCATGACAATAACTTGAGCTTTCTCAGATAATTTATCAGGGGATTGGGTATTAGTAGCATTAATAAAAAATGAATACCACTTCTTTTCTTCATAATCTAATGCCCCATTACCTTTAACGATAAGTTGATTGAGTGGATTTCCAGCTAAGGCAAACTTTTCAGAATCTGGCCCTTCTAATGCTAACACAAATGCTTGGTTACCGTTTGTATTTGTTTGATCTCTGTCCTGGACAATGAATGTCTGGAGAACACCCAAATTGTTACCTTCTGCAATAAGAATTCTGTATTCCTTTTTATCAAAGACAGGTTCCAAGTCATTAACATCTTGAACAGTAACCTGGACAACAGCTGGTTGGGTTGAATTTCGAACTCCGTCACTTACAACAAATGTTAACGTGTATGTTGAAGGATTTCCAGGTGTTTCTCTATTTACATCTCGTGCTAATGTGATTACACCGTTAGATGGATTCAAAGTAAAGTGTGAGTCCATTTGTACTGGATAGAATGTTAAATCAATATCAGCTGTATCTTTATCAGTAGCTAGTAGTTGAATGACAGTCATGCCAATAGGTGCTTTTTCAGATATAGTATTTGTAAATGTTTGTTCAGTAAATACTGGCAGCTCGTCATTTACATTTAAAACTCTGATATCAACAAGAGCTCTAGACTGTAAGAATGGTGAGCCTTGATCACGTACAAGAACAGTTAGTTGATATGATTTTTTTGTTTCATAATCAAGAACTTTAGTGTTTTGGATTTGACCATTTGGAAGAATTCGAAAATCTGTGGTATTCTCTATACTGATGAATGTAAATGTATTTGATGGAGCTGTACGATCTCCGTCTGTTGCAGTAAGTGTTATCAGTGTTGTATCTGCGCCTACACCTTCATTTGTCTCAACAAAGTAATATTCTTGTGGGGTTATAGGTCTGTTATCATTCACATCCAATACAGTAACAGTAACGGTACCATCTGGTGACGCTACATTACCAGCAAGATCAGTTGCTGTGATGACCAGTGTATAAGATGTTAAACTTTCATAATCCAAACTACCTGTCAATAATAATTTATCTCCATTGATACTGAATTTGTTTCCAGTGTTACCGGAAAGAATTTGATAGGTTGCAGCATCAAGTGTGTCATCATCAGTGGTTGTAAAGCAAGCAACTTCTTTACCAAGCCCTGCACTCTCTTTAAGTTGAATATTATATGTACTTGGACTCCATACAGGATTTTGGTTGTTAATATCAGTGAGTTGAACAGTCACAGTTGCTGTACCCTCTAGTGTTCCTGGTGGTGTACTACCTTGATCTGTTGCTCTAATTCCAAACACATGTTTATTTTCGGTTGCATAATTCAATTGTGCATTGGTTGTGCGATAGATGAACCCATTTTGATCAATTCTAAATTTAGAAGTTGCTTCATTTCGAACAGAAGGATTAGTTACATCGTAAACAATTGAATATGTGATTTCTTTATTAGATGTTGAATCAATATCAGTAGCAAATACTCGGTTGTTGTTATTGATTGCCAGTGCTTCAGCAATACTCTCAGGTACAGTATATTGATAGTAGTTTTGGGTGAAGACTGGTTCATTGTCGTTGATGTCTTCAACATTCAAAGTAAGAATAGCTGGGTTGATAGCTTTTCCTACACCATCGTTTACATCTATTACCAATGTATAGCTTTTGACATTGGATTCAAAATCTATGTAGTTATTCAAAGTTATTTCTCCAGTAGCTTGATTAAGAAGGAAGTTAGGGTTGGCGACCATTGAAAAGACAATGTTATTGACTGCAGGGCTATCAAGATCTGTTACCATAACTTGATAAACAAAATCACCAGGTATCATACCTTCAGATATCCCTTGAGTTCTAGGCATGTTGATAAACACCGGTCTTTGATCGTTTGTATCAGTCACTGTGATGTTAACTTGTGCTCTTAGAGATCGCGGTTCTGTTGGGTTACTGTCTGTTGCTTCAACTGTAAATCGAAATTCATTTCTGACATCATAACTAAGTGGTTTGGTAAGGACAATATTTCCACCATTAACTGTAAAGTACTCTCTGGCGAAATCTTCAGGTATTCTGTATGTCAGTTGACTGTTTAATAGAGTACCATCATTATCAAGAGCAACGACAGTTACAATTGTATTTCCTGGAGTAAATGATTCTGATATGGTTTCTGAATATTGATTTTGCTGGAAGACAGGGTTGTTATCATTATTATCAGTAACAAGAATGCGAACTGGTAATTTTCTTGTACTTGAAAGACTACCAGGTAGTATTCCTTTGTCTTGAACGTTTATCACCAAATTATACTCAGTGTTGGTTTCATAGTCAAGTTTACTAGCGATAGTTAGGTTACCACTTGTTGGGTCAATAGCAAATTTGTTAGCTACATTTGGTGAAATTGATTCAATTGAATATACTAATTCTGCGTTATTAGACAAATCTCTATCCGATGCTATTACTTTTAAAATAACAGAGTTAACTAAAGCACATTCAGAAACTTGAATTTCAAAACCAGTATCTTTAAATATAGGGTTGTTGTCATTAACATCTCCAACTAGGACATTGACTTCAGCAACTGTTGTAAATGCACCATCTGAAGCTGTCACGAAAACTGAATGACGATCTGCTGTCTCACGATCAAACTGTTTAGCAAGAGTTATCAATCCTGATACTGGGTCAATGTTGAAAAACTCTTTGGAGAATTGACCTTGAATTTCGTAAGTTACATTAGATCCTGCATCTAAATCTGTAGTAAAAACTTGAACAACTGTTTCTCCAACTTCTGCATTTTCTAAGAAATTTCGACTGTATACAGGTTGGGTAAATACAGGTGGATTATCATTCACATCAAGAACAATAACTGCGAATTGAATTTCATTGCGATAACGACCAGGATTAGTAACTTGTACTTCTTCATCAGTGTTAATTGCTAGGAAAACTAAATCATATCGACGTATCGTCTCATAATCCAATAACTTGCTTGTTTGTAATGAAACTGCAGTGTTTGATGGAGCTGACATTTGCAAGTCATTTGTTGAATCACCTGGAAGAAGAAATTAATATAACAGATTTCTTATTTTAACATATATTTTAATGGCAGGGCCTATTCTAGCAAAAAAGAGGGTCTGAATACCTTCTGCTTGGGTCTACAATGATAAAAAGGTGTCCTTTTCATTTTAACTTAATTCAAAAAACAAAAGTTTGAATAAAATCTTACTCGGGAAATTTAGTAGTGAACAGGGTCGACCATACTACTATAATGTGTCACTTATTTTATGCTTTTATGTTACTTTATCTTTATATTCCGAAAGAAATGCTTGAAATTAAAATTCAAAAATTTAAACAAAGAAATCTACTGGTCAAACATTAAACTTAAAAAATTTATGTACTTTAACTGAGAAGTATAAAAAGGAAATAATATTACAAAAATAAAGTTGTGTAACTTCCATTTATTTCTTGATTCCTGGTCTTTTCTAGAATGGTACTAATTTCAGAACAAGTACAATCATTTGGCACTAAAAACTATTTAAGCTGAAAAATCTGCATATTTTAAAGCATTAAAAAAATAATAAATTTACCTGAAATAATTTGTAAGCTCACTGTAGCTCGTTCTCCGATTGGGCTAAATTTATAAGCTGTCAAACCAAAGCTTTCAAGATCAATGGGAAATTTCTCATTCTCAAAAACTCGTACTTCCAAAGTAGGATTTCTTGTAGCTACAATCTTGGGGTATGGATCTAGAAAAAAAAGAAACATAATTAATTTTTAAAATAATTACTTTCATCTTGTTATTCTATTTCTTATCTTAAACAGGAAGGAAGAGGAATCTAATTTATTAGTCATTCAGGTGATGTTCACAATAGTTATTACTACATCTTTATTGTTATTTTAATCATTACCCCCCTAAAGTTGGGTCAAGATCTCTACAATAGACAATATTGTTGTTATTAACAACATGTGCTTTAAAATGATGCATTATGGGATGTCTGGGATATCTCATGAGCAAAATATCATTAAAAAGTTGCTAATGGTTATACAGTTCAGTATTCTACATTATTTTAAAGCACATGTTAATAACAGCAATATGATCTAATCCGAGTAGTAATGTTTTATCATTTCAAAACTTCTCAAGTAAGAAAGCAAAAAAACAAAACAAAAAACAAATTATGTTGAGTAAGTAATCTAACACAATCAAACAAGTTGAGAAGCTGATAAAGAGTGGTATACTAACACAAGGAGAAAATTTGGTAAAAACTGGGTGTTTCTGTGATTTAAATTTCTTTAAAATTGTAATGGGCAAACTCAAAACCTTCCCCTTTTAAACAACAAGAATTCAATTTGAATTGAAATGTGAAATTTGAATAACTTTAACAACAAAAACGAAAAAAAGATTTGATAGGATCCCTCGACAAGGCTAGGCTAGGAATCCAAAAAAGATTTTGAGATTAAAAACTCACCATACACATCCAATGTTGCATTATTACTTTCACCATTTAAATCTAAGAACTGTACTTGACATCTATACACACCAGAATCACTGATGGAAGTTGAAGCAATTGTTAACGAATTTTGCTCTTGACCGTTTACAATCTAAACAACAAAAAACAAGGGATAAATTGCCAATGGATCCCCGCTAAGTTTAATTTTTAGTTAAGTTGAACCAGAACTTATATTCAAATTATT
>JAYJMI010109874.1:0-10864 GCA_036873855.1 Sarsia tubulosa
GGATCCACATAATCTATCCCTTGTTCTAGTTAATTTCGAAATTATTACCGGGAGTCCAGCAGTCAATCTTTCTTGTTTTTTCATATTTTTACAAATAATCTATACCCTGTTTCCACTGATAAATTTACCCTGTGTTCAATGTGTTATTTACTTTTGAAATTATGTTTTCAATTACGGGGTTCCACTTGTAATTTATTCCTTGTTTTATCTACTGTTGAGTCATTTTCATTTAAATTTTATTTCTAATCTTAGGTGGTCCTGCTGATCGCTCAGGTTTATGCATTGGTGATCGTGTTGTAGAAGTAAACGACAAAACTGTTGAGTCATTTACCCATGCTGAAGTCGTCACTTGTATAAAAGCGAATCCTGATAAAACAAAATTACTTGTCATTGATAAAGTTACAGACAGCTATTTAAAAGGTATAGGTATACCCGTTACCTCATATTTGTGTCAATTTACAAGTGTCTACGACCTTGATAATCAAAAGGGTGAGTCACCAGCTGTAAGTGAAAACTCTGTCCATGACGAAGAAAAAGAAGAAGAAATTTCAGAATCTTTTAATAATATTGAGCTAGAAAAACATGATTCCGATGAAGGCGAGCATCAACAGCAAGTTGAGAAAGCTGATGAAATAGAAAGCAACTTGATAAAAGAACATTCAGATAGTATTGTTAGTAATGATACCAGCTTTTATGATTCTGCAGATTCAAGAAGAAGATCGGAGATTGAGCGAAATGAAAGGTTACCACCGACTTATGAAAGCATTGACGATTATCATAAACCAGCTGACAACAATAACCAAGCTGCAGAAATCAAAACAAATAGTACCACAGAGATCGAAACAAACAACAAAGAAGAAAGAAACACATCAGTTTCAAGTGTAACAAGTAGTGAAGGAAAGACTTCACTAAAAGAAAAAATCATACCAAAACGTAAACAAGTTAAAGAATCAAAAACAGATTGGAAAGCGAAAGCTAATATGTTTAACAATTTATAGGTGATGCCCGTTCATATTCTTATTGGTAATATGGACCATCAATCCTTTTGACCAGCCAGAACTTTTCTTCTCATTTAAAAGTTTTCAAGTTCTTGTTCAGAAGATATCAGTAGTAACAAGTAGTCTACTTCTGTTTTTTTATTATCAACAGTATAAAAACTCATGTTGAATGATAAATTTTTGATTTTCTTTAATATTGTCATTTAACTCGTAAGCTTCCACATTAAAAATTTGAAAATGGAAGTTTTTATTTATTCAAAAAAAATCTATATGTACTTCATGTACTTCATCTGCAGGAATCTGTAGAAGTGTGAGATATCAGTTGAAGAACTGTTGATTGATTAAAATGAGCATAGTCCAGCTTATAATTTCTGTGCTCTCTCCTCAAAGGACTCTAATTATTACTAAATATTACCCCGCCGTCATGCATCAACACCTGAAATAAGGCCTGAAATAAATTTTTTAAGGTGTCCGGTGGGGTTAAAAAGATTATTTTTTGTTATTAATTACACATAGATAATTATGATTATATATATATATATATTGAATAGAGAAAACAGCATCAGCAAACAGCTGTAAATATTATATGTATATTTTACACAATCTTTTCACATTCTTTTCACCCACTGCATATAATCTCTCTTAAATTTCTTCCTTGGCACACAGTGGTAAAACAAAAGAGTTTTCAATCGTCGCCCGACAAAAGTATAAAGAACATTGTAGGTAGAAAAGCAATGATTTTTGTCTAAATAACTAATTTTCTGGTCGTCCGCACAAAGAAATCAGTCATCCTGTACTGTCGGACGACCTTTATTTTTCAACACTACCATACGTCTCAAATTTTTCAAAATCATGGTCAAAACATCGTTAAGGAACGTTAATAAGTTTGCTCCTAGAAGAATTCTTATGTTGAAACTTGTGGTTGAATCTGCTATGATCATAAAAATTTTCATCAAAGTTCGACTATTCATTGTCATGTGACTAGTGAGTCATTTGACCAATCTTGTTATTATGTTTATATTAATAGTTTATTTTGAAAATATATTATTTTGTCTTAATACATTTTTTTAGATTTCATAGATTGTGACTTTATGTATATTGTAGGGGAAGTTAGTGTCACTATAGGTAACTTTATATAACACACTGTATCCCCTAGCTGTGTATTGTACAGGGATAAAAATGTTCTGCAGATCCGCGACTTTCAGTGTATGAAGGAGGCAATTTTTCAGTTAAATAACCAAGAAATCAATTAATATTTTAAAAACTTGTGTATTGTACATGGTTTATTCAGTGCTGTAACTTAACACAAGTCCGACGGTCCTGGACGA
Organism: Sarsia tubulosa; assembly: GCA_036873855.1. Lineage (NCBI taxonomy): Eukaryota > Metazoa > Cnidaria > Hydrozoa > Anthoathecata > Corynidae > Sarsia > Sarsia tubulosa. The sequence continues at coordinate 2,327 of JAYJMI010109874.1, forward strand.
CCCGATTTTGATGAGGACAGTTGAAAATTAGGATGGCAATAGTTTGAAAGATAGTTTAAACATGAAAATATAGTAGTATAGTCTGGACTTTAACTAAGAATAAACTACAAATCAAAGCTTTTTGCAAGAATAATAGGCCTCAAATCCCTTATTTGTGGTACCCACGTTTTTTTGTAGATACTTGTATCGAATTTCGAGGACAGTCGGCTAAAAAGTAAGGTTAAACCACTGTTATTGTATTGCTTCACTAATTTCTGCAGGTTCAATATCGGTATGTTTTCATCCCTGTATATATGTTTTTCTGTTAGTTAACAATCATTCATTTGAGTACCACCTTTACAATGCTAAAATTTTAAAAAGTTAGTAGCAGGCAAGATGTCTAGTCTGTAATTAATTATGTCTGATAAATTCAGGCACAAAAAAAAGAAAAAATTATTCTCATTTTTTTTGAACTTTTGACTTATTTTATAACTTTTTCAGATAGGTCTGAAGACAAAAACAATTTTTTATTTTAAAAACATATAAAAAGAGTTTATTTTTTGCCCAGGCAGATCAATTTGGTGAATGACTTCAACATTTGATATAATACTTTAGATCTAAATATAGATAATTTTTAACAATTTGTCTTATAATAGTATTTACGTAATAGGGCAAAGAAAATATATGTACTTTGCTAGACACTTGATTGTACAAATTCATATAATTTATAATGCTCATTAATTAGTAGATTCAGCTCTTAAAACAATATTATCGTTATGACTGGTTTAACTATGGGCACCCGTTTAACTATGGGCACCTATAACCCGTCCTTATTCCCGTCCTATTTTTATAAATAGCTTTTTAACTTTAAAATTTTGTTTAGTTTCAGGAAAACTAAGGATAAAATAAAACCAGTTAAAATACTGTAGTAAAAAAACTGTTAAAAGAAAAAAAAATGGTTTGAGCTGTCTTTTATGTTGACAACATAACATAATACTGTTCGTTTTATATAGTATTTAATACGCTGTTCTCAGGTAAAAGCCGCTATTACGTTTTATTCAATGACAAGATGCTAAATTAATGGTACTTTCTCAGTTTTTACAATACCCATTTTTTATATTAACCCATCAGAAATAACGATAATACTAAGATTTCTTCCAAATTTCTAGTCATATAACCCACTAGTACTGAAATGGTTTGATAAATAGTTATAAAAATAGTATATCCATATAATTAAAATCTACCCCTCAAGCAAAATGGCAGTATTTAAATTCTTATTTCTTATTCTTTACTTGCTCTTATTCATGGCTTGTGCAGTGTTGTTAGGAACTGATATTATATAATTTTTTAGCTACAATATTGAATATTATGACTTATGGTTTTTTAACGATTTTCATAAATATTTAAAGGTGAACTGATATGACAGGGCCATACCCATTTTTTGGGGACATCGATTTTAATCAGTGTTTGTTAGTTATACTTTATGAACAATGTTTTAGTAAGTTTAGAACTCTGTAACCCTCAAAAACAGCATATTTACAGCCTAGTTATGTTTTAAATATATCCTCAAGCTGTTCTTTCTGCATTTTATGGTCTTAAAAATTCAGAAAAAAGGTTTTTGGGACATTTATTTGGGCCCCCATAGCGGTCTAACGCTATGGAAATTACTCTGGGTATTGCCCTGTATGATTATAATTATATAATCACGATTTGGATGTAAAATTTTGTTTCATGATTTATAATTATTCAATAAAAATTTGTATGAAGATATTTTTGTCACATTTTTTTAAAAAAAATTGATACTTTAGTTTCACAAAGCAAAAAAGTTGGAGGCTATCTTTAAGTTTTACAGAACATTTTGATATATAATTTTTAACACTCTCCTTTCACATATCCCAGATTTAAAAGTCTACAACAAGCTCTAAGTCTTAAATTTTTGTCGAAATTTTTAACTGTATTAAAGAAAACAAAAAGTGATTTTTACATTTTTTATAAATTTTAAAGCACTAAGTTTAACTTCGCAAAATTAGTTTAACGTTCTTTATAACGATTTTTAAGTAATTATTTAATGTGACTTACAGTTTTTAACGATTTCATATAAAATTTAGGTAACACAGACTTGTGAATCCAAACTCATTTTGAAGATAGACTAAGCATTGGCTGTTTTTTTCTTGGTGTTATGTTATAGTAGCTTTTCATGGGAAGGCTGAACGGGTAATAAATTCTGCGCTATTTTTAAGGTATTCGCTGACTTTTAGAAAGTTCAGACTAATAATATATTATTTGTCCCATTGACTTAGTAATTACCCCTTATTCCTAATCCTGACCTTTGATATTTCGTCCGATTGGATTCACAAAGCTGCAACAAGGTGATAATAAAAAATTTATAGAATTTGATAATTATTTGGATATGATGATAATTATTACCATATATTTGTACTCTAGTGGTTGTGATGTATGATGTTATTATTACCATATATTTCTACTCTAGTGGTTGTGATATATGATGTTAATATTACCATATATTTGTACTCTAGTGGTTGTGATATATGATGAATATTACCATATTTTTACTCTAGTAGTTGTGATTCGAGGAATACTGTAGTGATTGTAAAGTAGATTTTATGTAATTGTAACATTCCTCAATCTATAAACTCAGGGATGAAATTAATACTTGCATTGTCCCTTTCAAATAAATCTCAGCAATATCTTGAAATTTAGGTTTGTTTACTTATCTAAATTAAAGGGGCTTCCCAATTCTTGCACATACAATGTTAAGGGCTTCCGCATTCTTGCACATACAATGTTAAGGGCTTCCGCATTCTTGCACATACAATGTTGAGGGCTGCCCCATTCTTGCATAAACAATGTTAAGGGCTTCCGCATTCTTGCACATACAATGTTGAGGGCTGCCCCATTCTTGCATAAACAATGTTAAGGGCTGATAACAGAGAGTTGAGCACAATTCTATCAAATTAATTCAAAAACAATATTTCTGCTAAAACATTGTAACTTTAGGTCACAAAAGTCTTAAAAACAAATTTCGTTCAAAAACATATTATTTGGTGTAGAACTACTTGCCTCTACAACTATAACCTTTTTCAGGTCTTACAGTAGCTGTTAAAAAGATCTATTCTTCCAATAAAGTAGATCTATTTTTTAATTTTCTGTTTTGAAATTTTTTATCAAGCTGTTTGCTTGAAGAATCTAATACAGCCCATATAATTTTTGGACTCCCTCCCGCTTTGCCGACAGAATCATATAATCTGTTCTGTCTGTTCGTCTGTTAGTTATATAAAATTCTTGGAATTAAAAATTTCCTCAAAAATAAACATGCCCTGTATCTCAAGATCTTATCATTAGTTTTGTTAGTTTTTTTTTGCTTGAAGTTTAGCATAATGAGAGGTAAAAATTTCACTTTTTTCTACATTTTCAAAAATTCTTCTTTTGGGCAACCAAGGCAAACTTGGACCAAAAATATGTTTTTCCCTATATTATTTCAAGATCTGTTCATTAGATTTTTCTAGATTTTTCTAAGTGAGTGATTCTGACTGTGTCGCTCTTGTGTTACCTACTAGTGGAAAGATAATTATAATCAGTTTTTATTATTTTCAAAATATATAGAGACCTTAGCACGTAAAACGTAAACAGTAGCGCTAATGGGTTTACCTTGTGAAATCGGTTGCATTCAGAACGGTAACATAATGACAGATAAATCAACCAAGGCTTTTAACAAAACTTTAGAAATCACCCCAAAGGCAACGAGGGTGATTTCTAAACTTTTGTTAAATAACCTTGGATTGGTTTATCTCGAAATAAACAGAAAAACATGTGATTTCTGGTTCATCCCATAAAAAACCTTATATCAGTTTCACTACCATTTTTGTGCTTGAAAAGTAGGTTTTGTTTATAAAAGCATTCGAAATAAATATTTTCGAATTTTGTTTTTCAATACAGTCTTTTTTTCCAATCTCCGGTTGATTGCAAGCAAGAGTTTACATTAAAACCCCATGTGTGATTACACAGACAGTATGTGATTAAATATTATAACAAAATAAAACAAAGTGTAATTTATGACAACAGCAAGGCTAGCAATAATTTTAAGGTTAGCCTTTGAGTAGCAGGGTGTATAACTTTTAAGGTCCATATTAGCAGAGTCTAGAAGTCAATCTTTTTTGGACTACTGGCTTTGCCAGTGGAGTCCTATAAATTCAGGCTCGTTTGTCTGTCCGTTTGTTTGTCCATTGATTTCTTAGAATTGCTTCATTAATTTTTTCTAATTTTTTGCATGATGTTAGACATCCATAAATGCTAAAAAGTGACAGAGCTCGATTTTTATGAAAATTCTGGTTTGCCCGAAATCGGGGTAAATGGGACAATTTTTGGCCCAAATAGATATTTTGTCCTGTATCTCAAGATCCGTTCATTAGATTTTTCTAGTTTTTTGCATGAAGTTACAAGATATTAAGAGGTAACAAATGACACTATTCCTATATTTCTGAAAATTCGTGTTTTGGGCAAGCAAGGCAAATTTGGGCTGAAAATAGACATTTTGTCCTGTACCTCAAGATCCGTTCATTAGATTTTTCTAGTTTTTGCATAAAGTTAGAGCATAATAAGAGGTAACAAATGAAAATATTCCTATATTTCTGAAAACTTGTGTTTTGGGCAAGCGAGGCAAATTTGGGCCAAAGAAAGACATTTTGTCCCGTATCTCCAGATCCGTTCATTAGATTTTTTTAGTTTTTTGCATAAAGGTACAGTATAATGTGAGGTAAGAAATTATGCTATTCCTATATTTCCAAAAATTCTTGAATTGGGCGAGTGAGGCAAATTTAGGCTAAAATTATTCATTTTCCCCTGTATCTCAAGATCTAGTTATTAGATTTTTCTAGTTTTTTACATCAAGTTACAGCATTTTAAGAGATGAAAAATTACACAAATTCTATATTTCCGAAAGTTCTGGACTTTGGCAAGCAAGGCAAATTTAGGCTAAAAATATATCTTTCTCTCTGTTTCTCAAGATCTGTTTATTAGATTTTTCTAGTTTTTTACATGAAGTATCAGAAATGGTACTATTCCTATATTTCTAAAAATCCTCGTTTTGAGCAAGCGAGACAAATTTGGTTTGTTCATTAGATTTTTTCATTAATTTAAAAAACAATTACCGGGAGTCCAGCAGTCAATCTTTCTTGGTAATTTAAAAAACAATTACCGGGAGTCCAGCAGTCAATCTTTCTTGTTATTTTTCTACCAAAACTTAATATCAAAGATCATCCAAACTTTTCCATGCGTTTAGACAACAATTTCTACAATATTGCCAATTGGCTGGAAAACTTCTGCTATTATGTTAACAGGGGAAAGCTGTTTAGCAAAAATATCAATTATTTATTACAATATTCTTTAATCATCTTTAATTTTATTGAGAACATGTTGTTGGAACCCTGTAGTATTTCATTGCTTTTTCTCTGTATCCTGTAATGATCACTGAAGCAAAAAAAGTAATCTTTGAAAAGTTGTCTTTCTCATGTTGTTAAAAACAACCAGGAAACTTAAACCTTTCGTTTTTTAACATAACTTTCTTTAACTGGTATTGATTAAACATTAATTATAAAGTTTCGATATCTCAACAAAAAGTGATACATACAATTTGTTTGAATTCTGTTTTTATTTTGATACAAAATAAATAATTTATAAAACATTAAATCCCATCTCTCTACTTCTTAAAACAATGATATCTAATACATTTTTTTAATATTTTTTTTATAGTGTTAATATAATAAAAATATTAACACAACTAGAAAATGAAATTGCTATTAAACAAAAGAATATTGTTATGCTTTTAAAAGAAGAGATTGGTGCCATAAAAGACAACGGTTTTGTGTTAAAAGACATTGCTTAAAATATCGAAACAACCATAAAAAGGTATGTGTTTATTTTAGTGTTATTCTCTCTTGTTGTTTCCAATGATGGTATTATATATTTGTTGTTTTACTGCCTACATATTGTTGTTGTTTAACATTATTATATCAAAAAGATTGTTTATCCATCAGGCTTTCTTCAATCATTTTTTGTTCTTTTCTCATTGTTTTTTTATACTGTACCATTCACATACTTTTGTTTTCTATTTTGTAAAAAAAACTGATAAAGTCTTTTAAAAATTGAGTTTTGAAATTAATTGATTCCTTGATGATTTGATATGGGTTTGACTAAAGGAATTACTAGTAAGTATAACATGTTCTAGCAGTGCCATAGATAGCTTATACAATTTGAATAAGTGTTAATAAATGACTGCTGATATAAGTAAGGTTTTTTAGCAGTCGTCCGCAATTTTGTTTAGAGCATTGTTTTTGGTCTTGAAAACAAATTTTCCAGTCGTCTTCATAAGAAATCAGGCGTCTTGGACGACCCTTGTGTTTTAACACTGAACTATTTGTCAGATGTTACGTTAGTTATCAATTTAATAGATCTTCACATCGCTAATTTTTGAATATATGTTTTTAATTTTCATCATTATTTGTTTTTACTCAAATAATAATAAAAAATAGAAAAATAAATAAAAATAATAAGAAAGTTAGTTACTTTCACAGCCTGGATTTAGCTATTACTAATATTTTTTTATAGAATAGCACAAATTAATTATAACCATTAGATTTATGTTGTAATATACAGGGATAAAAATATTCTTCGGATCCACGATTTTCCGCATATGAAGAAGGCAATGTTTTAGTTAAATTACCAAAAGACATACTAATATTTTGAAAAACCTTAGTATTTTGCATAAGGTTTTTGTAACTTTCCACTATTTTTCGCAGGTTCAATGTCATATATTGTTTCCACCCCTGACTATATACCAAATTCCGTGTATATACCTTCTGTATTTTTTGAAATATTGAAATGTTTTGTGATGATGCTTGGATAGTAAAGAGTTTCAAAATTAATGAAATAGTATTTTTGACTCCCAGCTTTTCCAGCATAGTCCTATAAATTCAGGCTTATGCAGACATACTTCTGTTAGTTAACAACTTTTCTCACAAATGGCTCATTAGTTTTTTTCTGACTTTTATCTAATGATCTAGAATATAGACTCATAAGCCAAGTTTCAAATTTATAATCACTAAACAGAGTTAGTAATTGATTTCTTTGCTGTTTATAAAAACAAAGCAGTTTTTTCTCAATTTTCTAAAATAAGTAAGGAATACAAGCTTTTCTGAAAAATAAAAAAACACTGTACGCCATTTTTGATGTTCTTTAATACCATTTAACGAAAAATAAAACACTCTTATTTCACCTTCAGGCTAAAACAATCCCATACTAACCCAACAGTAAAAGTTTTTGTTTTACTTTAATCATCTTAGTATTGAAGTTATTTCATAGGATTAGGAGCCCCAGCAGTGTGAAATATATGAGTACCATAAGTTTTGTAGGAGAAAGAAAATGCATGTCTAATTTTTCTATTTTTCAATTAATTTTAAAAATGTCAAATAAAAATCATAATCATCAGCCTTCTATTTTTAACCTACAAGATATTGTAGACCCTTTAATAATCATTATGAGAGCATGATATTTTTTTAAAAAATATTGATAGATCTATGAATAGCTTTAGTGTGGTCTATGTACGTAGATTAACTATTAGAAGCCTAAAAAAAATGTTCCTTTAACTTATTGCGCAAGCAGAAAACAGTTTGACATTTGCAGCAAGTAACATCACATTTTATTCTAAAAAACTAAATAACTTAAAATGTCTCTATATAATAATATATAAAATTTTATAGGAGCCACTATTTTGTTGACTTTATAAATAAATAAACTCTAACTTTTTCTATGAGAAATTATGAATTTTTAAGCAGGTGTAGTATATTTTATGGTTTATGCTTTTTTCATAAAGATAAATTTTCATAATAACTCACATTTTCAATATAATATACAATAATATAGGTTTTATTAGCCTTTGTTACTTTTACTTAAATTGTGGAATTAAAGAATTCTCTATAAAAATTAAAGTAAAATCTTCTTTACAAGGTCTTTTCTAAGGTTAAAATTTTACAGCAGGTTAGTGGTTAGATGTAATCTTTGTCAATATGGTAATTTTTATGTTGTTTTGGAAGAAAATAGAGTACTTTTTATAGTTTTTTTAGAAGAAAAAGAGGTACTTTTTATGTTTTTTTAGAAGAAAAAAGGAGTGCATTTATGGTGTTTTAGAAGAAAAAGGGGTGCTTTAATGATTTTTTACTTGGAAGAAAAGAAGGTTACATTTATGGTGTTTTAGAAGGAAAAAGGGTTACGTTTATGGTCTTTCAGAAGAAAAAAGGTTACTTTAATGATTTTTACTTAGAAGAAAAGAAGGTTACGTTTATGTTGTTTTAGAAGAAAAAAGAGTTACTTATTATTGTGTTTTAGAAGAAAAAAGGGTTACTTTTTATAGTGTTTTAGAAGAAAAAAGGGTTGCGTTTATGGTGTTTTAGAAGAAAAAGGAGTACTTTTATTGTGTTTTACTTCTGAAGAAAAAAGGGTTACGTTTATGGTGTTTAACTTCTGAAGAAAAAAGGGTTTTTAGAA
>JAYJMI010109985.1:5940-20431 GCA_036873855.1 Sarsia tubulosa
TGATAAAGTTCATACTGGAAAATCTTTACGATGGATAGACAGTATAGATGGATCGTATTATATTATCAAATTTATCTTTCAGTATAAACCATCAATTTCTTTAAGAGTTGTTGACATTATAATCTAAAGGACTGATTGCGTTACTTATGCAAACAATCTGTCTTAATTTTGTTCGAACAAATCGCTTGCATTGTTTATTAGAATATATAAATGCTCCGGCATTTAAATAGGAAAAACTTCTTGAGTACATTAGTATGATATGTCTGTACAATTTATATTGTTTGTCACTGTCAATGTGTGAAATTGCAGCTACTAAAATAGTCGAAGCAATATAAATAAACGTATACAAAATAAAATAAATTTTAGCATATTTTGTAATATCTTTACTTTCATTTGATAGATGTTGGTTTTCTTTTCGATGTATCTTAAGTTTTCGTATAGACATCAAAAATAAAATTGTTGTCATAATCGTGAATGTCACAAATAATATAACATTTACGTTGAAAATATCGATCAGCGTAAGACGGAATGTTGTCATTACGATAGATGTAATGATGCAGAATACAATACTCCATATAAATTTTTTACAAGTGAATACCGTGCTATATGTGCTAAGATATTTTATATGCAGATACCTATCTACCACTATCAAATTATACAACATAAATGATAGACCACCACTTGCAGAGGTTAAAATATGCAAGATGAGTTTTAAATAACAATAACGATTATTGTAGTAAAGCAGCAAAATGCCTTTCACCATATATAAACTTCCCCAAATGAAATTTGTAATCGACATCATTAAAAACAATCTCAACGATTGAACTTGATGTTGTCCAGTTTGAAATATAGAAACTGCTACTCCTATGTTTAATGCAATGTTGATAAATGATGTTATGATTTCTACTACCAAGATAACTAACTTTTGAAGCTCATTAAACTCAACGGCAAATTCGGCAGTTTGACTACAAGTTAAAAATATTCTTGTAGTGTTATTCATTTTTAGTTGTAGTTATATTCAGTTATTTTCTTCTGAAAACGTTTTACATAACAGAAACAAGTCTTAAATAAAGAAGAACAAAATTCACTATACAGAGATACTACAATGCAGTTAAAATAGAGAGGCTTTTGTTTTTTGTATACTATTAATAAAAACAATATCATTTCATATTATGACACTAAGGTCCAGTATACACTAACCAATCAACTGATTTTGTAGCGATATTTCGTATTGTTTATCACTGTTCGGATATAGTTTCCTTCAAACATACATAGACAAAGCTTTAGCGTTGTCTATATTCGGAGGCTAAGTTTTATTCTGCTACGGTCAATTCCCAACCTTGCTCCCAGAATAAATATTCGCTTAAGAGAAGATCGCTCAGAGAAGATCTCCTCTCTTGCGAAACGTTTGAACGTTTGAACTTTGAACTTTGAAGGTTTCATGCACGTGTTCTCTTTGTTAAAAATATATACTTATTATTTAATTTATAACACGTGTAATTATATAAAGTTGGATTTTATTAGTCACAGTTGTAACTATTTTGTTCTAAACATGAAATAAAGATTATTGTTATTATAACGAGGTTGGTCAATTCCTTCTTAATTTGATTTCGCTGATAGGTGATAGCTTCTGTTATATTGTTAAAAAAGGTACCTTTTTCAAGATAAGCTTATTTTTGATAAAGACTACAAAATAATTATTTTTTTATATAACTATTTTTTAAAAATCCATAATGGATGCTTACTCTGCATAGGGTATATTTTTAATCAAGAGTAATAATAAAAGATCTTTAAAAACAGTTTTTCTTCAAAAAAGGTAAATATTAAAGGTACATTACCGCGAAATTTTTTAATAGCCTTATAGAAATATCATACCGACTTTAGTAAAACCTGAAAATATCTTTCCACAATTCCTTTTTGTTCTCTAGTTATGGCTCAACAAAATCTTATTTATAACTGTAATTTAGCATTTTTCGTTGTTCTTCATAATTATAATTTTTAAAGTGTGTTGAAATATGCTCAAATATAGAATTCGCGGATTGCATGACTTTTGAATAACATTGATTTTTTTGATGAAGTTTTCGGTTCCTGTCCTAAAATTATCTGATTTTTGCGGTTATGTACCTTTAACAAATTTTATCATAATTGCTTATTTCCAATTTTTAACTTTTAATCTTAATCTTAAAAAGCATTGACAATAATGTAATTTGGTGAATTCTTTTAAAAATGCTAACAAAACAAAGCAAAATAAAATTTTAAATCAAAATTACAACAAAACATTTTATAGTAAATGTTCGGAGAACATTGATTGCTGAAAGTGTATCAATATACTATACTTCATTTTAGAAATCGACTCATTGTAAAATCGTCAAAAATAGCACTTTCTATTGAAGATATTAAGGCCGAAATCTCCTTGTATAACCAATCTTCATTAAGTACATTTACCAAGTATTTTGATCCTTTTTTTTGATGAGAATGCATTTTAGAAAATGTCAGGGGCTTGCGAACTTTAGATGACTTTTGTTTAAAAATATTCCTTTTATGGAAGTTAAAGTATTTTTTCTTGCATTTAATCATTTTCTTCTATTATGCAGATTTAATTATAAGGATTTAAATTATATTGATTAAGAAAATCATCTACGAGAAGCAAAGCAGTCATTACATCAAGCATCAGAACAATATAAATGTATCCTTTTTAAAAACATTCTTGTACGTAAAAAACAAATTTATGTTTGTTTTGATTGTCTTCACGGGCTGCACTACCTTTAATCTGTTCTTTCTCGCAATACAAAGAGCCGTAAGTTGGAAAAAAAATCTCTCTTGTGCACGTGGAGTTTTGAAGAACGGCAAGAGTGAAAGGAAACACCAAAACTACAAGTTCCCAATATATTTCACCGTTTTCAGTCTATAAACGTATCTAACGAAAAGATCCGCCATTTTGAACTATTCCTTATTAGTCCATTTATATTATTATTTTTTTGACGAGGATTTCATATATCATATTCATTTTTTCTTATTTTTTTTAAATTCATAATGGCCGGAGTAGGTGTATAACTACAATACAACGTGTGACTCGGCCTTTATGCTATACATCTTTTAAAAACTATCTATCTATTGTTATTCACTAATTCGAAGAAAATAAAAACTATACTTCAAACTTAAAGTTAAAATCTTATTTCAGACAATAGCTTTATCAAAATTGACAATAAAATTACTACAATATTTTTAATTGTTAAAAAATATGGTACCTTTTGTTTTGACCAATATTAGTCGTAATTCTTTTATTGGAGATAACAGCTAAATATATAACTCGCAATAAAAACTATTAACGACGAAACCAAAAGAAGAATGACATTATTTTTATAGCTTTCATTTACTATATCAGTATTATATAAAGGAAATATTTCCTTAAAGCGACAAAATTAACCGGCATGCTTTTGTCCTTGTTTTTATATTTTTAGGTGTTATTTGATGAAAAAAAATAACACAAATAAAAATGTACGAAAAACCACACTAGTTGAACCATATACTATCATGGTCAAAATATCTTAGAATAATTTAGAAATTATCATTATAGGTATTATCAAGCTTTCCTCCTCCCATTCCCCCGATACAATGTTTGGATGAGAGTTCAACGTGAGTCCAAAACAACATTGTAAAGGAGTTGAAGGGGGGAGTCTGTGCCTATTTTGACCATGATTGTAACTTGTAGCAATTAATACCCTTGGTTTAATTAGTTAAAAACTATTAACGACGAAACCAAAAGAAGAAGAACACTATTATTATAGCTTTCATTTACTATATCAGTATTATATATAGGAATATTTCCTTAAAGCAACAAAATTAACCGGCATGTTTTTGTTCTTGTTTTTTCATTTTTCTGTTACGTAAATATATTTCAAAAAAAAAATTATTGTTTATATCTATAGCATTATACAAGTCTTTATTTATAATTTTGCATATTTCTTTTGATGGTGGTTTTTTATCCCCTATTTTTATTGGCTAAATCGAAATATCAAAAAATGATTAATAGTAGACTTACCGAAGTTTATTCGATCAGTTAAGTTGATAAAAGTAATAAAAGACAAACGTCGGAGAGCGACTAGAATATCCTGGACATAATCTGTCTAATTTGAAGGTAAAAAAGGTTAAATCCTTAAAGAAAAAATATACAGGAATAATAAAAAAGACATAACTATCAGGTTGTATATGAACATAATATAATATAACTAAAACATGGTTTTGAACTGAATTTTGCATTATTTAATTAAAAAACATTTAGTGAACTTCGACAGCCTATTTTCCTATTTATATAGCTGTTATCTAGCGTAGTAAAATATTGCAAAATCAACGATCAACAGCGCTCTAACCGTAGGATCTATATATCTAGAACTATATTTATAGTTCTTATTGCGTATATATGCATGTGATCTAATAAAGTTAATATTTTACATGGCGATGGTAAATTATGTACGACGATGGTAAATTATGCCTTCGGCGGAGAAGTTCAATCTAGCAATAACAGTTTTGTTCAGCACGGAGAGAACAGAACATGAATATTCAATGCACTGTAGCATTGCACACTTTCAATGATATCAACATTCTGCTATATGAAGACTGAAAGAGGTTTCAATCATCGAGAGATGAAGAAAACAAAGTTAAAACAACATTTAACAGAGCTAAAATATGTCAACACTTGAAATACTAAGCATCATTTTTAAATTAAACAAAGTGTCAAAAGGGAGACTTTTTTCACAAAAAGTCTATATTCTCAATGTTACTTGCAATGTATCTATCAATTTCAAATTATATAAGATAGTAAGTATTTGGAAGCTCTCCAGTTGCATATGTAGTTCAATGAGCATATTGTTTCTGCTGGACATTCCTTCGCATTCTTAAAAATGTCGTTTATTAATTAAGTTCTTGCAAAAAGTTATGATTACTTCCAGAATGCAGTAAGATGAAGTCTTTTATTCACCGATATTTCATGTTCTGAAATTTTAAAATAGGATAGAGAAGAGATAAATTAAAATAGAAGATTCCTTTACCACTTATTACTTTAAATTATAAACAATTATACACACATAATATGCAAATTAGAGTTATCACTAAATAACGAAGTAGATAGTAATTTATTTAAAATTTGTTTGCTATGAATTATATTAATTTCTCAAAATACTTCAGCATAGTTGCGACCTTTTTTCTAAACTAGCTACAGTAATACAATTGAGCAGGGTTGCATAAAATACAGTGTGTCCCAAAAAAAACGAACCCAAACTTGAAAGTTTTATAACTTTTAGTTGTAGCAACTTTTTCTGAGAAGGACGAAAATGTATAATTTGTTGTTGTTTTGTAACTAGTTTTTAAGTTATGAGGCATTTTGTGGTTAAATTAGGTCGTTAAATTTTTAAAAGTCTATTAAATACGTTTTAATTACTTTTAAAAGCTTTGTTTCAATGCATTCTTTCTTTGTTATAAATAATTGCTTATGAGAATATTCTCAAAAATAATTTGAACCTTTTTTAATGGTTTTCATTGTTAAATTTTTTAAAATTGATAGTTTCTTTTGTAAATTTTTTAATTCTTTTGTTAAAAGTTTAATTGACTTTTAAATTTTTAATGACTTAAAAAGGAGACAAAATCTCCTATAACTTAAATCTAGTTAACCAAATAGAACAAGTTGCCCATTTGTACGATATAACGGTTTTTAAATGATGATGTTTCTTTCAAAAAATCAATTTATATTAATTAATAAAGATTGGAAGCCTAGAAAAAAAAACTCTATATGTTGTTAAATTAAATAAAATTAACTACTTTAAATAACGGTTTTTATGCTTCTGTCTTTTCAACACAATAATGTTTCCTTTTTTTATATTTTTTAGTTTTTTTTATAGTTTTTTTTATACAACTTTTTTAATATGTAACATAGATGTATTTTATTATTAGGCAAATAGTGGCGAAAAAAAATAATTTAAAAATGTTATGCAGAACACCTGATGCCACACACTTTTTGAAAAATGACAAAAAAAATAAAATAAAAATGATTTTATGGCGAAATAACTCTAAAAAAGTCAATCAAAAACAAAATTTGTTTTTTTTTGTATTTTTTTGAATTTTTGATGCCGATTTTCTGCTTTATTTCGTTTTCTCTCAACAGCCATTAGATGAAATGCATTGAATTTGCAGAATATGGTTCAAAATAGCTTACCCACCTGTCAAAATGATGACGTCATCAAATAAATATTACGCGAAAAAAAAAATTTATACAAATTTTTTTATTATTATTTGGACGAGCTACCTGCAAATTTTCATAATCTAAATATAAATACTTCAGGATTTATGGAGGGGTGGGGGTGGGGGTGGGGGTGTCTCCCCCAGTATAATCAGCGTCTTAAAAGCCCGGTATAAATAGGGTTAAATCATTTGAAAATTGTTAAAACTAGTGTTTACTAATTAGTGTTGCTAACTTTACAAAACCAAACCGTATAGAGATTGAAATAAATAACTGATAATCCAACGGATTTACAATAACTTAAAAATATTCCATAGAAGGAGATCTGCAGTAATTTAGATATAGAGGGAATTCGAAACCATCACCATAGCGTAAGTACCACGAATCTCTAACCGACTTATGTTACACTAAACGAATACCATGCAGCTTAAAACTCGCAGTTAAAATCCCTATATCCCATATTTCTGCAAGAAGCGAAAGGAAAATCCAGTGATTAATCACTAGGTTAATACTTTCATTGCTGCAAGGATTCTCAACAAGTAAAACCAAAAGTATTATAAGTACACTATATTTTCAATGATATGCACCATTTTTGACAGAGGAAGATTGGATTACACTACCAATAACCTTTTCAAATATTTCCTCGGCGCATACAAGAACTTCCTGTCGTACCAAATTATAAGAATTCCTTTGTTTGGACTACAGTGAAATTATTGAGAACAACATTGATTTTCCACATAGGCGGAACAACAATATTTAGTCAGCGTTTTGTAATAATGTAACATATCGCTGTATTATAAAAAGCCACTGAGACAACAATAACAAGGTCGTATAGTAAAAATAACTACCTCAGCCGAATCAATAAATCACGATGTCATCTATATATAAGTAATAGAATATTTAAACTTGATAACCAGTAATGTTCTGTGTTAAATATTTAAGGTTAAAACTAAAGAAAAGACATTTTGTTTACAATATAATATATTCACAAGTAGAATATAGATTCATGAAGACATTGTAATAAAGACATATTAATCGGAAGTTAAAATAAGCATCGGAAGCAACTGGTGATAAATAAATTATTCGCAGTTGTTCTTCCATACGACTAAACATAACAAAACGCTAACTCTGATATTGACAACATCTTTATTACAAAAATAAAAAATTACTTTAAAACAAATGTGAGTAAGAAAATGCAGGATAAAGGGAAACATTAATCACTAAAAAAGAAAAAACACCAATCTTTGAAAATTTATTGAATATAAAAAGGGCTGTTTAAAATGCTGGAATTCTTGAAAGTACCAGTAAAATTAAAAACTCCAGTATAAATCCTCTTGTATGGAACTATGGTAGTCTCGAAGTAAATCGATAAGTTGAAACATCAACATGATCCTCTGGAACAATATACAACCTAATGTTCCTGAATAGGATCAAAAATTGATCCAAATCTACTAAAAAGCCAATGACAGGAAAAATACTAAATATCAGACGTATTATAAAAAGGTAAAAATATATAAAATAGAGATACTAACTACATATGGAATACCCAAAGAAACCCTAGGCGATAAATCAAAATAACAAAGTTTTTTTGTTGGTTTCTGCGATGACGAAACATAACCTTTAATATGACCGCTATCGTTTTCCAAAGAGACACACTTGCTTTTCGCATATGCTGGCTTGACTGATTAATATGTCGAGGAAAACTTTTGATAAATAAACAGAACTTTTTTTTGCTATAGGTAGATTACACTGGTGACCTAGCTGTGTTGCAAGACTAACTAAAATCATACTCCTCATCAGCTTGAAATAAAAGCACTAGATATAAGACTTAGCCTAAATTAAAATTGAACAAAGTTCATATGTCTGAATCAGGTTTTTTTAAACGAAACAGAAAAAAAGAAAACGCTGTAAGGCCTAAGTAGCTACATTCCCTCAATCAAATAAGATGAAAAAACTAAACTTGAAAAGACTTGAAAAAAACTAATCTAGCTGGAAAAGTATCGCTAGAAATCGAGTTTCTACTCCGCACGGCTCAACAAATATGCAAATATTTCATCTATATGTCCACAAAGACCAAGTCCACAAAGACTAAGTTCACGAAGACTACGTTCGCAAAGACTACGATTTGCTGAACGTTGTTTCTGACTGGAGATTTTTTGTTCTGGAGATCCAGTCTTTCAAAACAAGCACCATGATGAGGCCAAAAGAAAACATACATCGACCAACTAGCGAATAGAATAGAAATTAAGAAGTTATCTAAAGACTTCATTTTATAATAGCTCCACAAATTACAAGTATAAGTAAGTACAGGTATCACAGAAATTAGATCGCAGAATAAGAAAGTTTAAAATTAAAGTAAAATCTTTTATTACTACTTTTTTCTTAGAAATTCCTAATAAGCTACTAATACAATTGCAACATAATCTCAAAACCAACCTACTTTGCAAATACAGTTTAAGATTTTTAATCAGATAAAAAGATCTTATTTGATTGCTGTCACGTGATATTTGTGAAACTTTTATTATAATCCCTAATAATTGTTATTATATAAATATGTGACGTATTGATTAAATAAACAATTAAGTCACAATGAGTTTTAATATAAGTAGTTAATATAAGTAGTTAAATATTCTAATAATTTAATTCAGCAGCAGTTTTACTTTCTTTACAATAATATTGATTTTAAATTACTCAGTAAATTTTACAATTTTTAAGAAAAATACAAAACACAAATAAGTGGAAACATAAATATGATGGTTATTGAAGAAATAATAGAACTAATATTAGATGACTTCACTAGTAAAGAAAGAAGACAATTTACTTACTTAGTTCATGATATTTCATATTATATATCAAAAATACTTAACTTTCCAATTTTTTCATCTGGTAGTTTTGCAGAAGGAATGTGTAATTTTAATGATATTGATAAGATGGTAATCATTGGGTTATTTCTTGTTACTGATTCTGAAGAAAATGCAAAAAAAGTCGAATCTAACTATGGTATACTTATAATAGAATCAGTAGATTGCTACCCGGGATTCGCGCGTTTATTGGTTTATAGAGAACCCGCGCATTACACGAGAGACGTTTATCATATACATAATGGCAAAAAGTATTTGAACAGCGAGAAATTATTAAAAGTAAATATGGATCCATTAAAAGCACAACGATATAGTTTGCATGGACCAGCGATTAATACTTTAGATGAAAATCTTGACAAAGTTTTTTGTTTACCTTGTCTAAGTGGTACAAAAGTTGTAAACGAGTTCCTTAAATCTGTGCCACATGCTGCAAGGCAACGTGAAAATATGTTCTTGTTTGTTCCCAAAAGTCATTTTGCTAGTTCATGTCCAGAGATTGAATTTCGATGGTCATTCTCTATGATCGAAACAAATATGGTTAGAGATTTCACAGACAAGGAACTAAAACTCTACTTTATTTGCAAGGATATTATTTCAACATATTTTCACTGTAACGGAGATAACAGTAGAGGATTGTGCTCATATTTTGTGAAGACTATAATATTTTTCATGCGAGCTAAATACAAAAACGATTTCAATACTAAGTCAACAGTTGTGATGCTTTTATCATTTTTACAATGTTTAAAGCTTAGTTTAATTCAAAGAACACTACCAAATTATTTTGTTCGTGATAACAATATGTACCTTGGCTTAACAGAGGAAGTGATTGAAGAAACTTTAAAACAAATTAGAAGCATTGAATCAGATCCAGTAAAATATATATTAAGTTGCAAAAGTTTTCAAGAATATAGTTGTAAAGATCTAATATCTCTTTACAATGTTATTTCAAGCATCGATGACTACAAAATGACGACTGAAATACTTGAAAACGTTTTAAGAGAACGTAGTTTTCAAGTCTTGTTCACAAACATGAAGGGTAAAATAGTAACATATAAGGATTATATGGATTCAAAAATAAAAAGTAGAGTGTGGAGTGATTTTCAATCTTATTCTTGTCTATATGGCTCAACAAGTGGCGACATCTCTAAAACATTTATTTACATTTATAACAACATAAAAGACTTATTTCAAGAACATTATCAACTTCTTACAATTAATGAAGTCCTACTTTATTTTTCGAGATTTCTTGGTCTGTATTTAACAAACACAGTTCCAAAGCAATTGGAGAATACAAAAGATAACAAATCAGGGAAATATTATGAAGAAAACAAGCCTTTAGATGACATAACAGCGGAAAACTTACTTAAAAAATCAATATATATCCCATCTGTTTTACATGAAGATTACTCTGGCGAACTTGCTTTAGCTTTTTATTATTATTTATGTGGTAATGCTGTTAAAGCATTGAATCTTTTATTCATTATTCCTCCTCGTCATAGTTGGTTAAATGCACAAGCAGGATTTATAGCTACTTGCTTGAATAAAAATTACAAAGACAGCATTCTTTCTAAAGATAAACTATTTGACGAATTTCTTACAAACACTTCAAAGATAATTCAGTTGGAGCCAAACTTTCTACATTTGTATTTGTTGGTAAGAATTACAAAAAATGAAAAATATAAAAAAGAAATGTTAGCACTTGAAGAAAAGGGTTACTTAAAAGGAGATGAAAAGAAAATTTATGATTTATTACAATCCAATCTTTTGCTTTAGTTGTCACTAAAGTTATCACAGTAAAAATCTCTTTATATATTAAAGTAATGTTTTGAAAGATAAATCGCTTTTTTAAAACCTGTGTTGAAATTTACCTATCGTTTTAATAGCAGTTGGAAGCCAATAACTCATCATTTCATTCAGCAAATCAAAAGTAAAATACAAAAACTGGAAATAATCGCTTTGAAATACCAATAAAACTACACATATAAATTAATCCAATTTATCGCAAGACATTTCTAAACTGTTAATCTTTCATTTCACAAATTTTTTAGTAGAGATAAATTATTTCGGCCAAAACACCTGAGTAAGTCTCTTTAAGATATAACAGACAATGCACTGCAAGTTTAAGAACTTTTTAAAAATTATTATTGCCATCACTAAACATCTAGTTCGTAATAAGTAAACTTCATGATGCATAATTAAAAAGTTTCTTCCATCTTTGCCAAAATAAATCTATGGTATCATTTATTCAAACTGAGTTCAGTAGAATGTTTTGTCTGGTTGATGTTTCATATTTCATGTTTCATATTATATTTCATATTTCATATTATATTTCATGTTTCATATTATATTTCATATTTCATTATACAGGATCTAAGTACAAAGTTGCATTAAACATTTGTTTCTACTAACCCAATTAAAAGTCAATTAAATCAAACCCACTTCCAATTGTAAATTCTTAGAAAGGATTCATAGAAAGTACAATTGGGGTAAAGGGATAGTTTATAATTAAAACAAACTAAAAAGACGGAAAACTTTGCTAGATTTGTAGGGTTAAAACGAATATATATAGCTATATGACGTCATAGAGAAAAAGTGTTAGCAAATTGAATATTTCTAAATTGGCGATTCGTTGGTTTTAAAATGCTTTTACGCGTACACGTGAATATCCCAAATGCTATAAAGTTTTTGAATCAAGGTAATTCAAATTTTTATTATTGATAGGAAATTACGAATCTAAGTCACAGAGTACGGAATACAAATATACCTAACTCTCACTCTGACCCCTCAGTTAATTATATACATTTTCTATACATTTACTTGCAGTACCTGCCCTAAACCCTAACCCCAAATCCTTGGTATAAAAAAACTTAGATTTTTGAACAATTTTTTTTTACGTATTATTGAAATTGACACCACTCTCTTTTAACATTTTGTTTTTAATTTGTTCATGCTTGATTGATTTTAGAATCATCTATTAACTTATCATATCATTTTAAAGCCTGGTTCACATACAAGTAAATTGTTACTTGAACATTAAGTAAAATTTTAATTAATAAAAAATCCATTCATTTTTTAATACAACATCAATTATTTTTCCCCTTTCGGTCCCGGCACTCTGGCAAGAATTCATATGAGAGCGACCACGCTATCCGAAAAACTCCTCTGACCTGTTATTCGCAAAAGCTAGATCTAGAAGAAGGCTGTCATCACAAAAAGTGACAATTCAGATAAGTTTTTTTTTGTAAATTATTAATTTTGTAAATTATTATTAAAAAATGTTATCACCAGCTGTGAATGATTCTAAAGTACCATGTACTTCTAATATCGTTAACACAAGTAAGGTTGCAACACCAGTTGAAGATGGGGCAAAGAGGTCTATTGGTGATACAGATGGTGATGAAACTAACCATTATGAAAAGGTTATGATAAATGAGGATGATGTTATATCTATTCATGCAGAAACGTACCGGTCTATTGACAGAGACGCTGAACAAAAAATGACTATAGCAAGAGTTAATTCTCTTGTGACTGGCAAATATTTACTAGTAGATAATTCATCTGCTCCTACTGATTTGGCAGATACTTCTGCTTTGAATAAATTGCTTGAAGCTAATGCTTCTAATCACAGCGATCAATATAATGATTTGCTAGGAAAATCAAAATGATTTCAATTCCGAAGAATTTACAAATGACATCCTGGCTATGGTTGATTGTGAAATGCCACAAATGACTGCAGTTAGTGAACCAATACCACAAAATATTGCTGACCGGGTTATTTCACATTTTTTAGAAAAAGTCGAAATCTCATAATTCGTAAAGAAATTACAGTGAGGCACACTTTACCTAGTAACTGTGAAAAATTAACTGTACGAACTTTGTCAGGCTCTATTTTAAATTTGCTTACTGATATACAAAAGAAAAATGAAAGGCAATTTTTCAATTTGCAGCAAAATCTTTTAAAAGCTACTGTGGCTATAGTTATTGTTATTAAAAAAAACTTTAGTTGCAGAATCCTCTTCACAAGTAGTAAATGTGAAAGATATTGTAAAAAGTTGCCTTGATGCTGTTACTTTGCTGGGACATGCAACATCAGATATTAATTTAACCATAAAGCAAAATATCCGATATGCCCTAAACCCACAATATAGAGATTTATGTAATCCCTGTAGACCTGTTAGAAAGTTTCTTTTGGGTGATGACCTTCATAAAAGTATTAAGGAGGTGCAAGAAACATCACAGCTGACGAGTACCCTTAAACAAAATTATTCAAAGAAATATGATACAAGGAAAGGAAAGGAAAGGAAATACAGCTCAAGCACAATCAGTTCTAAATTTGAACATGAAAAATATAATAACTTTACTAGGTATCAATACAATGCTAAGCCTAAATCAACTGGAAGTTATTTTTTAGAGAAAGGCACGAAACCACAGCAAGTTCACCGGAGAGGAAACAACCGACCTTACCACCAGTCAAACAAACGATACTAAAAACACAATGTGTAAGTAGTTACATTGAAAAATTACTTAAAAAATTAAAAAATGATGTAATTAACTACAAGGCTGGTAGAATTGCTAAGTATTACAAAATCTGGAGAAAGTTAACATCTGATTCTGAAATTTTGGATACAGTAACAGGTTTAAAAATTGAATTTTTACCGGGGGATACACCTTCTGGTAATTATTATACATGAGATCATTTTTCAAAGGAGACAAAAACCTTCATGAAAAATGAAATACCTAAAATGCTTAGTAAAGGTATAATAAAAATGTCTTCCCATGTATTTTTAACTCCAAAATCAGATTGGTCATTTAGACTTATTTTAAACCTTAAGAAACTAAACGCGTTTACTCCACATGTTCATTTCAAAATAAATACTGTTGAATCAGTTTTATTGCTAGTCACAAAAGACTGTTTCATGGCAAAGATAGACATTAAAGATGCCTATTATTCTATAAAAATACATAGTGATTATCAAAAATACCTAAAATTCATAATTGATGGTAAACTTCTCCAGTTTACTTGTTTACCTAATGGTCTGTCATCGGGACCTAGAAAATTTACAAAACTACTGAAACCTGCTTTGTTAGTTATTTTGATGACTTGATAACATTAGCTTCATCATTTAATAAATGTTTTGGAAATGTTAAGAAAACAGTTGAGCTTTTAGATTCTCTAGGTTTTGTTGTACATCCTACAAAGTCTGTATTTTACCCTGGTCAAAAGATAGAGTATTTAGGATTTCTAATTGACTCATGTAATATGACTATCCGGCTCACTACAGCAAAGAAATAGACCTGACCCAGAGGCTACCCATATAAATTCATTTACTATTGACTGGTCCAATTTAGAAATATATGCATTCCCTCCTTTTTCATGTATTGGAAAAGTATTACAAAA